>JAWDJE010000003.1:107347500-107360000 GCA_035047345.1 Bradypodion ventrale | reverse complement strand
GAAATTGCGTTAGCAAAGTTATGAAAGGAAAATTTATTTGAAAAAATGAATCATAAGATTAGGACTGTCTTTGAGAAATATCAAAGTGCATTTCAGATTTTTAATAATAATTTGTTTTGGCTTGGTTTGTGTATTCTCTTTCATCATCCAAATGTGCTGATAATAGAGCCAGATTTCTGGTCATTGTATCGTTTTCAGCATCACTGAATAAAAGAGTCCTGTTAAATTTGTGGGTCAGCTTACAGCTTGGCTTAAAATTACATACAATATGCTTTACTAGATTTTTCAACATTTGTACCAGATTTTGAATAGGAATATTTTCAGACATTATCTACCAATAATTCAAACTCATATGATAGTATTTGCTTATATAATAATATAATAGTAATCTTAGAACTGCAGAGCTGGAAGGGACCTCATGGATCATGCATCTCCTCCGGTGAAAAGGAAATATTGATATTGAAAGGATTAGAAAATGGAATATCTCTAAATATGTTCATTTTATTTCCTTTCGAAAGCCTGAAATTCAGTAATGAATATACATTTTAGTATTTTTGTAAGGTTTAAAATTCTGTGCTATACAGATTGCTTCAATGCATCGTTCCCCTCTATAGTACTGTTTAATGTATTTTAGCTTGATTTTGCCACTGCAAGCATTTCTTAAGTTTTAGCTGTGATAACACATTGTTGGGTCCAGTTTTCTATTTTTTTAAAAAATTATGTAATGTAACAGATACAGTGCATTTAAAAAACCTTCATGAAATAGCTGTAGCCAAAGTGATGCCATTCAAAAATATCCATGGGAAATTAGACTACAACAAAGAAAGTCAAATAAAAGAAAAGAAAAAGCTTATATTTTTTATGGAGAAATGCTGAAAAGGATGGGAGTATCATTTTCATAGTGGAATTATGTTTTCTGGGAAAGCACAAAAGCAGATGTTCCTCATTAGGAACACCCATTGTCTACATATCACAAGTATGAAGAGATAAATCTATTCTATTTCACCCATACATTCCAATGGCTGTAAATGATTACAGGATGCCGCTATAACTGCTAAAGCAAAACCACACTGTGTGCTACATTAATTCTTTTCTGCCATCATTGTATTTTTTGGAAGGTATGGCAATTCCTAGCAAGACACATCCTCTTTACTTTTTCCTTCCTTGTTTGGCTTAAGTCTGTTAGAGAGCTCAGTGTCCAACTATTGTAAACTGGACAGACTGATTACGAAAGAACACAAGAAGACAGAGTTACATTACTGTAACAGCATTAAGAAACAACTTGCTAGTAGCACAATGGCAGATCTGCCTATGAACACTGAATGAGCTGAGAGCATGCTTGGCATCATTTTTCCAGATGGTACTATCACAATCGTACTGCTAGTTGGCATCTCTGTGGGTAGTAAATATTCTTCCTTCCCAAATAAAATTGGCATTATTCTATGGAGTTTAGAAGACTTATAATTCTAAGTGTGTTCTACTTTTCTGTATAAAAGCCAGACATCTGTTTATTCTATTTTCTTTCATATGAAGTTTGGAATAGATTTAGATTTTTTTTATGGGTTGGAGGAGAAGTTTTGTCATATTTAACAGCTGTTGCAAACTTTCAGCCCTGTGGGCTCTTAAAATGCTTCTCAGCTGACCTCAGATTTTATACATAATTGACACCGTTTGTAAGAGAGAGAAAAAATGGCCTTCTGTCATTAACCTTTCATTGTCTCTATGTAACTTCTTATTTTCCTCATGTTTCGTATCAGACAAAGCTTGATAGTTTTTGCATCTTTCGTAAAGTTGACAAAATTATCAAGCTTTGGTTCATGCTTTAGGTTCCCAAAAATGGCTTTATTTCACTTGTAGCTGAAGTTTCTTCCTTCAGAGTAATTGTAGAATGGTATCTGAAGACTGATTGGAGGTGGGTTTTTTTTAGTCAACAGTGTTTCCTTTCACTTCCTGTCACAAAGGTCAAAGAAAGCTGACCTTTGCTGGCAGTCCTAGTCACTGAATTATTCATGTGATTGACTTTTTGTCAGTGCACACAGTTGTGCTCTGGGACATTTTATTCATTTACCTCATTTAAAGAGCCTTTCTGCACCTGTTCAAGTATTAATATCATGTAATTTGGGCCTAATGCCGATTTTGCTGAACACTCATTATATTTTTTATTAGCTATATTTCGAAACGATTATGTATGATTATTACCAAGCCTTACAAACAGCAATGGGTTATTCCCTAGACCTTTACATCTTCTTGTCAGGTTGTTTTCAGAAGCAAGAAGGATAAACATTTGACCAGTCCCAATGTTTTTATTCCTACTCCATATCCAACCAGAGAACTTAAAGCTTTTCCCTTATGGCTTTGTGAAAGCATGATTAAATCCAACTCTGCAGAAGCTGTACAAATGCCAGCATTTATAAGGTCAACGCTTTTGTTAAAAATGCTATGTAAATGAGGAACTGCAAAAAGGGACATTAAATAAAATTAAATTCATTGTCTTCTTTAATGTCATTTACATTTTGGCTAAGCCTTGGCCTGTCACGGAGGATTTTAAAAATAATTTTAATTACACATCATTTAGGGATCCAAGGTTGTCTATTCAGTAGCATTTGGATAACCTGCAAAACGGTGACTGTTTATTAACTTCTTAAATGACAAGTTGTCATTTAATCTGCATAATGCAGTGAAAACCTACAGTTCATTGTAAAATGTTCATTCTTAGTTTCCTTTAAGGAGTACATGTAATTACTACAGAATAGGCCAAAGGGTTCTTTTTTCTTTGACTGTGATTTTCAAGGTGTCATGTAGCTCAAAGGATATTCCTAAAGTTGTAACATTTCCAGGTGATCAGCATTTACTCTTTTCATAGAAGGTTGACAGTGTTTGCAAAGATATTGCGCTTTGGTTATTTATTTATTTGTTCAATTTTATATCCCCACCCCAACTAACTTAATAGATATGGCTGCAAGCAGATATATTTCTGGATGGAGAAAGAGTAACTAAGTGTATAGGTATAGAATTTTTGGACAACTTGTAGGCAAATTCATTATCTTAATATTCTTGATATATACTGTGTACATTTGGAAAAGTAATGAAACTACCATTTGTATCAATAATTAGTGTTGCATGAAATATTTGTACAGAGTATGAATTGTGAAAAAGAAAAAAATTACTGAATATGGAAGTCTATGTTACCTGACAGCAATAAATCCACAGTTCCAATCTATTACATTGCATTTTTAATTTGCCTAGATCAGGTCTCAATGGTGGAAGACATGAAAGAAGTCTACTGTAGCCAATCATATTAGATAATCCACCTGCATCTGAAGCTTCCTCAGTCTATGAATTGTTGGTAGAGTCTTGAGTGCTGTTTGTTGCCAAAGTCAGCAGGAAGATCTAGAGGTAAAATGGGGGAGAGAAAAGCAGAAAACTAGTAGGGTTAGAATAAATGAAAATGAGAATCCAGTTTGCAGGATACGAAGAAAAAAGAGGAGAATGTAGTGAAATAGAAAATGTAGATGTGGAAAATGGTGCACAAGGAGGATAACAATATTGGGCAGGGAAATAAAATGTGAGAATAGGAGGAAAAGTTGAAATATGTGGTTGAAAATGGAAAAACTGAAAATGTATGTTAGCAGTGGAAGGAAAAGGAGAATACACAAGTGTTTTGGTATGGAGAGAAAAGGGAATGAGACTAAGAATACACGGGATGGAGAAGAATTACGAGAATTAACAAGAGAATGTTCAAAGAGATATGTGGTTGTGCAGAGAGTAGACTGTGGCATGCAGAGACAAAACCAGGGGTCAGTAATAGATCGAAAAGAAAACGTTAAGTTAAAACTCTAATTGCTTCCCTGAGGTTAACATTGAAATGTAGTCCTCTAAAGTTAGTAAAAATACAAAAGTGCCCTTAAAGTGGTTTGAGTTGAGCACCTTTGGTCTAAAATCAGGAGTGGCCAACCTTTTTACACCATGGGCCTGACCACAGCTGGATGGAATGGCACTGTGGACTGGTCCTGGCCCTTGGGCCGTAGGTTGGGAACCCCGGTCTAAATCAAGATATTAAGATTACAGTTTAAAATTAATCATAATAGAGAATAGCAACTACTTCTGAAAACTATACTTAATTAAAGCTGCAACCTTATATCCACTTACTTGGGAACAACACTCCTTGAAATACATTGGACTTTAGTATAGATATGCATACAATTGTGAAGTAATTACTTAAAATATTAATATGTTAATTGGAAGATGCACCCATATGCATGTCTGAAATTGTTCTTTAGTAAATTTGTAATGTATTAGACTTCTTTCTACTTCCCAATGCTATCATACTTGCTTTTTCAGTGGAGGTGGACATACTTGTATCGCCTTCAGTTCAAGTAGTATGCAACAGAATAATAAAGCAGTGTGTTTGTGTGAGAAAGGAAAAGTGGGGGAAGGCAAAGCTGTCAAAAACTATTCTACAAGAAGTATCCTGATACAAACCATCTGCTGCTTCTGTTAGAGCCTTATCAGGTGAAAGGCAAAGATACTGCCAGAGCCTGTAATTTTGTTAGGCTGCCTTTGATGAATTGGATTAGTTTATGGAAAAATCTTTTAAGAAGAGAATTCTGGTGTACTTGCATACAGGAAGTAACTATTATCTGTCAGTGGATAATTAAAATAATAATAATTAACCAGTTGTAGGATAAGCTGTTGCAATGAAACAGTTCTAACAACAACATTATAACAAATCTGTTACAACTAATTTTAATTGGTATTTGTATTAATTTCAATACATAAAGGAAGATTTATGGAAAAAGGTAGATTTTTGTTTACAATCAATATAGATGCAACAATGTTCAGTTACTTTTGTGGAGATAAAGTATAATTTATTAGACAAGAGAACCCAAGGGGTTAAAAATGGACCTGGGAGACATATTTGGAGGCGATGGAAATTCCAAGCTCTAATGATGGAAATTGTCACTGCAGATGCCAGGAAGTGATTGACAAGCAGGACTACAGGAAGTGAAAACTCAGGGAGCTTAACCTGTACTTGGCAAAGCTTCCAGAGCTTACACACTAAGAAAATGAAAACCATTCACCTCGGTCATACTGCCAGAATACAAGATCTTCTTGTTTGTTTATCTTAATAGCAAATCTTACAAAAATATTTGTGGTCAAAGCTATCAAACACACAGACAGACAGACAGAACATTTATTAATGTTATAAAAACAAGGATGTGACTGTTTTACAGGTCAATGGTGTATCTATGAGATTTGTAAAATTCATGCACACATCATATGCTAGTTAAATTGGCTCAACTGGGTTAAAATTGAACAGAAATTGTTTAGCTCATTGGTTGATTCATCTAATTGATTAAATATATATAGAGTTAATCAATTATTATAAGCATGTGATGTTTATGACAAAGCACCTATTTTGTAATTTAAAAAGTAGGGGAGAACTTTGAATTAATAACAACGTAAAATAAGTCAGTGTTTTATGTAATTTGCAGATTTTACCACATAGTAGCTAGAGGAAAGTATTCTTCATCTCTTCTTTTTCCCTTCTTACTATTTTTTGACTTTGTACAAACACTATTGTTGTGAAAACACAACTTATTTTATATACAGCTGCTATAAACGTGTGCATGCGTGAGCACACATAAACACACATACACATTTTAAAAAGAAAGCAGAGTGTTTGACTGTAAACATTTTGCACCTACAAAAGTGACCAGAGCCAAAGATCATCATCTTGTGGTGCCAGGAGTATATAAAATAAACTGCGTCATCTTAACAGCAGTAGTAAAGACAGTGTTATATTCTCCCCATAGTTAGGAAATGAGTTTAACATGTGTGGAAAGGAAGAGACTTAGATTTGTGTTTTTGTAAGACATGTAGCACAGGCTTGGGTAGCGGAAGACGTCGGCTCCAGCTTGTCTATAGTGAAAGACGAAACATGGTTACACATCTGGTGAGAAAGAACAGTTCTTTTGCCGAGACAGCTCTCTCTCTCTCTCTCTCAATCTCTCCCCCTACTCTGCTGCAGCTTGAAAGAAACTATTTTGATAGAAACAAAACGGGGTGGGTGTGTGTGTGTTGGGAAAGCCTATTAGCATTACTGAGTCCACTAGAAAACCTCTGGACTTAAAGAGAAAGGGCTTGGAGCACTGTTGGAGATAGGATGGAGTTGAGTTCAGAAACCTGATATTTTTATTGGGAAATGGACAAAACTTACTTTATGAAATTTCTCTAGAACACTAAAATAATTTTTTTAGGTTCTAATCTTGTATCCACTTATCTGGCAGGAAGACCCACTGACCTTTGGGACATTATTCTCAGTAGAAATATATAGCATTGCATTCTTATGCAATCAAAGTAATCATTCTCTAGGTTGATGGTGTTATTGGCAGAAAGGTTTACTTTTAGTGTTACAATCATGTAAATGTGGTGTATGGGAACTATAGCAGGTAGTTTTAATTACTAGTACAGAAGAAGAAGAAAGGCAGTGATGGGGTACATTAATTCAGAGAGGTTTATATTTTTGCTTTTGGGCCCTACTATTGCAAGCTGAAATTTAGTTCATGTATAAGAATATTCTTCATTTCAAAAATACAGTAATAGCAAAATCTCCCAAAGTCTATTAACGTATTACAGTATAAATAACAAAAATGTTTTTTTTTAAAGTTAAAATGTATAAAAAATTGTTGTAAAAACTCCAAGACCATATTGGCTTTTTTTATAAAATGGCCACTATCAATAAATCAGTCCTGATATGCACTATCAGGAATTGCTCTTTTCCAATCCAAATTTGATTAGAATTTCTTTTGGGAATTTAAACCAGTGTTTTGAGATTCATGAAATTTTGATGTTACATGTTACCTTCATTCTATCCAAATATTTTGTTTCTTCAATGTCATATTTGTATGTGGAATTTATGACAATTAACTTGTGCGTAACTATTTGGTAGGAAAATGTTATACAAACATATTCAACAAGTTGACTGTGTTTTACATACAGTATTATGATATTCAGTGTGTTAGTTGAACATTTTCTCTACCTTGCCTTCCCTGATCATGGACTGGGGAGTACTTGAGAGCCAGACAGGTAGAGAAACTGCGGCTAAGGATTGGGGCACGCTTGACTCTACCAGTCAAGCTCGGTGGCTGATTTAGCCTATGTGAGGGCTGCCCCCTGGCCAGGTTATTCTGTTTTAATGGGGGTAGGGTGGGTGTGGGTTGTTTGTTTAATGATGATATGTTTGTGTTTTTAATGTTGGTTTTAATTGGGGCTTTTAGATCTGTTTTAATTATTGTTGTTTTATTGTAATTTTTTACTATGTTGTTAGCTGCCCTGAGTGGTGTACCCACCAGGAGGGCAGGATATAAATGCGTAGAAATAAATAAATAAATACATTGGTTACACATATCACCATGTAATTCCTTGCTCACTAAGACATTTCTTCCTGCAAATTATATAAGAATGTACACAACATTATGGTAACAAAATGCAAGTTGGTTTACATGTACAGCCAAATATTTTGTTATTTTTTTTAAAAAAAGTCAACATTTCTTTAATCTTTACAGAAACAGCAATTGACATTAAATCTGGAAGTATAGATATTTAATGGACAGATAATTGTTGCTATGAATATCAGCATCCACATTTCCTGACTCTGCATTTTTTAATGTTGTGTGAGTTTTTGCTTAAATAATAGTTTTAAGCTTGGAAGTGTCAAGTTATGAACTGTTGGAGAAATCAGAATGCTGAAGCGCTTGATACCGTAATATTCAGTGCCAAGTTTTATACTACAGTATTTTGGATTGCCTCGGCCCCACTGAAAAGTTAATCCTCTCAACTGCATGCCATGTAGTAGCTTTTGAAATATAGTACATGGCAATTGCAGGATGCAGTGTCAAAGAATTTTGAATGAGAAATGTTAGCATTTTTATAGAAAGAATTTGTATTAGGCTTTGAACCTTTTAGAGCTTGACATTGGCCTACATTTTTTGTTACTGTGAGTTGGAAAGCAAAGGTGCCTTAAACAATATTTCCCCCTTCAATTATATTTTTTGAATTGTACACTTGTATTTTAAATACTTATGTTAGGCTCCCCTTCATGTGCCTATTCACACATTGGTTGCAAGATGAGTTATTTCATTGGTTGTGCAACAATAAGCCTGTGAGAGAAAGTTGGGGGGATAATTATGTGATTGACTTTCTACTTGGTATTTAGACAATAGGATACTGTCCATAATATTATAAAGTACAGTAAATGTAAAGGTTTCCCCTGCTCTAAAGCCAGCTGTATCTGACTCTAGGGTTCAGTGCTCATCTCTGTTTCAAAGCCGAAGAGCCAGCACTATCTGCTTCTGCAGATGTTTCCATGGTCATGTGGCAGGCATAACTAGACATTGGAGCGCACGGAACGCTGTTACCTTCCCACCAAAGTGGTCCCTATTTATCTACTTGCAATTTCTTGCTTTCAAACTGCTAGGTTGGCAGGAGCTGGGACAAAGACGGGGGCTCATTCCATCCTGCAGTACTCGGGAATCGAACTGCTGACCTTCTGCCTCCCAGTCAGCATCTTAGCCACTTGAGCCACTGCAGTCCCATGTGCATAATACCAGGCTAAATATTTACAGAATAAATTACAGACAATTTTTTTTAAAATGTGAGAATTAGAACATCATAACTGCCAACAAATTGTTTTCAGAGTTACAGTTATATTAGTCAAGAAAATATAGGATCTAGTTTAGGAGAATTTATCAAGCAGGTGAAGTTTAAATGTTTCCCATTTTAAAATCTCTGATATTATTTTTGATTGTGATTTAGCTACATTCTTAAGGTTGCAATTTTGTACCTTTGTGTCTGGAAGTAAATCCTGATTCAGTGGTACTGAACTTGGTACTTTCTTCTAACAGACTTCTATAGGATTGCTTTGTTAGACTTTTTCAGTAATTTGGAAACTGTATCTTAAAACACTTCCCCAGTGATATACCACTGTACTTCTTATTTAGTATCTAGGTCAGACTTTAAAATGCCAAAATGAAGCTACCTTGCATTCAGTTCTATTTGCCTGATCTAGTGTGAGAAAGATTAGTTTACACAATAAGATTGCCATTGCCCAGGATACACCCGATCGTGGTTCAAAAATACAGTTTTCTAGGAGGCTCTTTATATTTACCCCAGTGATATACTATGATGCCTGATAACTGAATTTCATTTCCTTTTTCCTCTTAATTTCTGGTATTGTAATATTATGTGGGGTTACATTCATTGCATTTCATGGGAAAGAAAGAAGAGTTATGTGATGGTTGTAAAAAAGCTCAGATCAGCACTCTTCATGGCATTCTGTATTTTTTTTTAATTGGCAAATCAATTAGATATGTGGTTTTCCACATGCTATCTGAAATGGAACAGTCCAGTAACAGCTACGTTACATGATTCTTCTGATTGTGTCATACTCTAAGGATATGCCCATACTGGCATTCTTTTACAGATTTTGTGCATCGGCTTCCTGCAGCGTGCAGTCACCCTGCAGGATCTGCACTACACTCCAGCTCCAAGGTTGAGGATCCATATCAGAGAGGCATTGAGGCTGGAGGCAGACGATAATTTTCAAGAGAGTTGAAAGTGATATGATAGAGGTATTGTTTCTTGTGTTCCACATACACACACATTTCTCACTTCCCCCATAACTTCTGATCAAAAAGTTCTTTTAGGTTTTTGAAATGGATGGTAGGATTTTGCCCCAAAGCATTGAAGGTGGTATGGGAAATTCAGTGTAGTCTATGGTATTATGCCACTATTATCTTCGCCACGCTGGAAAAAAACCCTGCTGTTTTCCTGTTTCACATGCAATACTCTGGAGCAATGTTGGTTGCCCCATTCTTCTCTATCTGTATTTTTGCTTTGTTACAAAGTACCTCATACCCTTTCCTTCCTTATTCAGTCACAATATGGTGTAGGAAGAAAGGTATAGGCATGATCCAAGATGGTTAGTTGTCCATGACTGTCTGTCTTTAGAGAAAAAGATCTACCAGATACTTTGAAATTCAGGATAAATTTGTAGAATTGATCCTGAATTTCAAGTTATGTGGATTACTTGTTTAAATAATTGCATGGAGACATATGCCAGGTTATAGCATCCTGGCTGTGGAATATCCTCCTCTAGGAAATTTGATTGCCACTAATGTTGGACCAATTTATAAAAACTGAATTTTCATCAAAGCTTTTGTGACCAACTTTAGTTATGCTATCGAATTCTGATTCACTGTACTGTACACTATTTTATTTTGTAGAACTGTTTTAATGTTGGTACCCCGTCATGAGATCTTTTAGTGTTGATACTCTACCATGAGATGTTTGAATATGTTATGGGATATAAATAAATACATAAAAATTAATTACTAATCCTGTGTTATGGTAGTCATGTTGGTTAGGTGCTTCATTACATAGAAAATATGTTATACAGTGGTACTTCAGATAAAGTCCGATTCGGATAAAGTCGCGGTTTTCATGCACACAAGATGCATCACATAAAGTCCAAAACTGCTAAAAATGGACGTTATCTGAGGTATTTGATATAGGAACCTCGGATAAAGTCCATTTTTGGACATTATCCAATGCATCGCCCATTTGATTTGGATAAAGTCCAAAATCGGATACAGTCCAAACTTTTGGAATGGAGTTTGTACTTTATCCGAGGTTCTACTGTACTGTTGTTCATAAATCAAGATTTCTGTTTTTCTTTATATTTCTTTTAAGCTAAACTGTCTCTTTGTCCATAAATATTAGCTGCAATCTAGGAAGCTATCTGAACTAAGTTTTCATATTTGAACATACACAATGAGAGTTGAGTACAGCATGCCCATTCTTCCTTCTTTCCCATTTGAACCATAGACCCAACCTTTTTTGCACCATGGACTGGTTTCGTGCTAAACAAATTCCCATGAATCAGTAAGTGTGGGGTGGTGGGATTAGACAGTGCACACAGGTGGGGGGCGGAGCCCCACTCTAGTTAAGCAACAAGGAGGAGGGACCCGGTCACCTGCCTATCTGCTGTTTCTGAAGCCCGTGCTCTCACTCCATTTGTTGGGCAGACCGACAGAGCACATTGAGAGCAGAAAGCTGCCATAGTGGCTCCCAGTGCCTCCCACCCCCACAGCCCAGTTCAGGGCAGCCTGTGGCCTGCTACCGGTCTGCGGCCCAGTGGTTGGGGGCCCCTGCCATAGATGCCTGTGAAATATTATTAACTGGTCTTGCTACATATTCAAAAGTGATTTTCTGTGTGGTACATGAGTGGAATGGGTTGATATTCAAAAGATTCAAGCTCCCAGTCCCCCAGATGTATAGAAAAGGTTACATGGTTCTAGCCATTGTTTAACATCCTAACCATTGTTTAACATATGTATAGTAGAAGCCTGAAAACTTACATCTATGCAGCTACTTTATTCTCATAAGTTATCCTATAGTTTCTGTGTAGTGACTTGATTTGACTATTTTACAGTGTAAAACAAAATGATTAAGCAATTAGTGAAAAAAACATAATGAACTATAGCTGGATTAAAAGCTAATTCCAAGTAGTTGCTTTCTGTTTGGTTTTAATAAATTAAACTACAGATTTCCTAATTGCTGAACAAAACGTTGGGCAAGCACTATCCATTCCTGACAGTAAAACACAACATAAAACCTGCTGTGGTATTTAATATGAGACAGAGTAATACAAAGGGTTTTATGGTTAAGTATGAATTCACACCCGCAGCATTTGTTTCACATTAAAAAGGGTTTGTAAATTAGATCAATATGCTTTGGTGCTGTGGTCTCTTACTGAGATCTCTTATGTCATTTTTTTTCTTGATACTGTACTAGCTATTGGAAATGCTGCCAAAGTGAGCATCTTCTATCAATTTCCATTTTCTGAATGAAGCAATTTGTCCTTTGACATAAGAAATATTGGGTTAGGAAACAAGTGAAGGATTGAATTGGACATGGTTCTAGTCTCAACAATTTGAGGTCACTGGGCACTGATCTGGATAGTGGACAGAAGTCATCTTTTACCTCTGAGATGCACTAAGTGCATCGGTCCTTGGCTAGAAGAAAGCTCAAGGGAAAGGTAGGATGTATTTGGAGAAATTCTTTTAAAGGAAAAATACCAAGCAATAAGCATCATTTATTAAATTTGACAAGCAGTTTCTAAATATAACATCTATTTCCCATAAGATCATTACTTTGAACAAATATATGAGTTATGCAAGTTAATAAACTGCTGTGCTGGTTCTAGAATTTTCAGATAGCTCATGTATATATTTCTGAAGCATACAGTTTTCTTTTTAACAACAACAACAACAGCAGCAGCAACAACAACAACACTTGTTTGCTGTCAAATGATTCCTGTTTATAGCAACCCTTTACATTTTTTAAAAAAAACACCAGCTCTAAAATTAAGTTACGTTTGGCTCTTTTTTGTTTGTTTTAGAAGCCCCTTTCCATTTTGATTGTTATGAGCATATGTA
>JAWDJE010000003.1:107300000-107342500 GCA_035047345.1 Bradypodion ventrale | reverse complement strand
ACTCTTGATTAAGGAATCAGTTGTGTAGTGCTGTCCCCCTCTAAGTATTTGGTGTTTATTTGTCTCTGGAAAGCTGCTGGAATCCCTTACTACTAGGACTGCTTGGTGAGACGTGGATGTAATGAAGAGCAGTCTGGTAACATTCAGTTCTTCTGACTGGGCTTGTTTGTGTTGAAAGAATAGCTTGTGTTTTTTTTAGTAACAAACCAGGTCTGCTGAAACATTGTGATTGTGTAGCTATTGCAATTTGGAAAAAAAAAGCATAGACACAACTTTATTTGCCCCCTTTATTTTAATATTAAAAAATAAATCTAAACCTTGATAAAATTTAAAAATGGGGTGAAGTAACAGAATATAAATGTCAGAAATAGAACCTCAGTGATTTCAGTAAAATAGACACACATAACCTCAGGAGAAGGAAGATTTGTTTCATTATCATCCCATTGAAATGTGCTGGAGCTTCATGGAATGGTGCTGTAATTTTACCTTAGATTATTTTAAAATTCTGTATCTGTGTGTCAGTGTTTAACTTTTGTTTTTAAAATCACATTTCTACTATTTAAGTATCCAAAATAATAGGTACATAAAAACAAGTTTAGAGCTTGGGACAAAATTATTTGGAGGGAGAAAACAGTGTTTTACTTGTTTCCCCCACCCCCACCCCCGGTAACATGCTATTTACTTCTAGTGAATAATGAGTATTTTCGCACACTAATTACACGTGGCTGTTAGGTCTACTTTTCAACTTTGCGGAGAAGAATTTTCAAAACAGTTGCCAATATTTTTTTTGAAAGTCCAATGCTTCATATAACTATTAGACAAATGCAAAATGGAGGCGATACCTTCTATAGGGTCACTTAAAAAACATTGCAAGCTTTCGTAACACATAGGTTACTTCTTCAGGCAAATGCTAGTGGCATAGTGTTAAAGCCAAGCTGGGTATCACCTCCATTTTGCATTTGTTTAATTTTATGAATGAGTCACATGGCCAATTTGATCATATAACTTTGTAGCTGATATGGTTTGACCAAAGCATGTCTATACAGTGGATTTGTTTCATATGAACAATTAACAATGCATCGGAATTGCCGAGAGCACTAATGATCACATAGTGGTCTCTTTCAGGTATTCTGTACATCTAACTCTGCCTCAACTACATGTAAATCGTTTTAAAAACTTCCCTTATTGGGCACCAGACTCCCCCACTCTTTTTTGTTTTGGGTTTTTTTTTTGTAGCCAAAAAATAACATCTTTCTAAAATGCCACAAATTCCTCCAAAATTAATATTTTTACAGTTACAGGTGAACATTATTAAGTATTCAAAACTGTAATGGTTCTGGTAGGTTTCCCAAGTAGTTTTCCCACAGCAGCTTATTTAAGATAACAGTAATAAGACTATCACTGTCAAAGACTTACAGTCAAAAGATGCAGTGCAAAAGAAGGGATAGAGAGATATAGCTGTTAATATAATGACCTGCTTGATTGAAAGCAGTTCAGTGAGAGAAGTATCTTCTAATGAAGGTAGTTTCTCATTAGAATGGATAGAGTAGCCCTGTCTTTGATATGTCTCTTTGAGGGGTGATTTTAAATGAACATTTACCATGAACTTATGCTTAAAAAACAGATCTGAAGATATTACTTTTTTGGATTTCAACTCATAGAATCTTCCGCCAGCATGGCTATCATGGCCTTTGCCATGCAGACTAGAGGTTTCTGTGAGTTTTAATCTGAAAGCTAATTTTACCTACATTTTGTTTGGCATGGGGGATTTATAGAGATCTTGGCTTTGTAATGAGGCGAAGGTTACTGTTATCATCCTGTATCAATAGATTCGAGTGGCTGCAAGACAATTATGACAGTTGTCTTACTGTATGGCTGTAGGTTAAGATTATAATCATCTTTCCCAACATTAGTATTAAGCAGTAAGAATTGTAATGGTTATCACCTCACAATGCTCATTTGTAACAATCATAATACTGGTGTAACATATGGGTCAATATTGTCTTGTATAAATTACAGCAGGATAAGGAAAATGATGTTACCTGCAGTGACAGATTGTGGCTAATTAAAGATTTTCTCCTTTGAATCTTAATGGCTTAAATGTAATCTTATTGTGTGAAAGTCAGGTGGCTTCATGCATAACTTTGAGTCAAAGTGGAGACTCTTTAATTGGTGGCTATTTGCCAGTGCAAGTGACCTTATTTCCCTGTTGTTTTTCACAACAAAGTGTATATGGTAGAAAAATTACTAGTTAAGCTAAAAGGGAAAAAGTCTGTACACCTTTAGGGCTTATCTATGCATATTTGCTTGGGAATAATTTCTAGGTGAAGCCAGTTTCAAAAAATTGTTTATAATTTAGCCTTGTCTAGATAAACCATAGTTAAATGTGATTTCTGTATAAGCATACTAAAAGAATTATAGTAGCAAGGTAGAAATATATTTAAAGAGAAGTCACTATGTCTTCTTGTTTTTGTGGTGGAGCTGAATATTCCCTTCACTATGATATAACCTCTATTAAGATTATTCTAGTCCTGGGTTGAAAGTTCTGTACAGAATTAATGAATAGGGAGTCAGTAAATAGCCATTTGCTGTTTCATAAATGACAGCTAATGGCTATTGGTATAGTTGTAGTATGATACAGATAAGAGGAATGCCATTACTAGCCTTTGTGTCCCATCTCATTGTCTCTAAAGATATTTCATGTCAATTCATTTTGAGAGTGAATCCAGACAAGGAACTTTTCCAGAATTTAGCTTGTGAATTTAATGTAACTTCCCATGAAGACCAGCAAGAAGGCTGTATCATGTGTTTACCTCTCTCCTGTCTCTGTCTCTGATGTGTCTGTGAGGAGACTGGAAAAACTTGCTTCAGCTTTCAACTAGTTGTCTGCTGTCATGTTGTTATAGCTGTGGTTGTCCAAATAAGCCAACTTTAGACTATTATTTAAAATTCTATTTCATCTGTATAAACCACAATTAAATATAACTGGGGTTATACTTACCTGGCAGGGGAGATACCTTGATCATGCTGCAGTTGTTAAACAACTGGGATTCAGACATTCCTCCCAATTTGATGGAAGTCATCCAGAAATCTATAGTAGATTCCAATCTACTTTCTGCCTATAAGTTACCCTCCTACAGGTAAGGAAAGGGTATTGCATTTGTATATACAACATTTATTTCTGTTTTTTAAAAAAATTAAGAACATTATATATTTTTTTCATTTGAACATCTCTGTGTAGTTAAAAATAATCAGTTAGTGGGAGTGTTAGTCTGCAGTCTGAAGGGATAAAGTCCAGTCACAGCTCACCTTTAGTTAGAACTAACTAGTAAAAGGTATATCCTTACATTTGCTGCATAAGCCTTGCAAGCCTCATATAGTCCAGCTAACATGGATTATCTGATTCTGCATGACAAAGTGCACCCTCGGTTTTTATTTCATTGGGCAATCAATTTATCAAATGATGATCTCATCTGCTAAAGGATGAGATTTATTTCTTATGCTAATTTAGAAAGCATGATGGGAGAGATCACCCATTCCCATCATGCCTTGGCTCTTAGGACCTGCTTTGGAACCAGCAATCAAGAAAAGGAGTTGGCATTATAGAGAGTCAGTCCCTTGATTCAGGAAGTTTGAGTACCTACATTTATTTTTCTTGTGGCAGTGTGTATGAGGAGAGGCAGTCTGCTTCCACCAGTTAGTGAGCGAGCTTGGGCTGCCTGTTGAAAGTTTTTTTTTCTGTATATAAGACACAGCTTTTCTTTCATTTTTGATTCATGTACACTTTTGAATGGTCAAAACATGGGTCCTATCCAGAAGCAATTCCACAGGCACAGCTCTGCAACTAGCTGTGCTGTCTTTTGCACATCTAATTGTGCTGCCGGATATGTAGACTTCTTGGCCATATCTCTGTATGAGTTTCTGCATATGTCACTTTGTTCTGTATCAACTGAAATAGGATTTTGGTCTCTGTTTTGTATAGTTTAGAAGACAACATTGGAGACATTTTTTCGGGAAAGAAATTTGGTATTGCTTCTGTGGTTTTGCTTTCAGAAGGACATCTGGTTTATTGTTGGCAAGTGTGATGCCAGTCTGTGTAGCCACGGGCAAGCTGTACAGGTTGCCCCCAGAAAAAGGGAATTGTAAGCCACATCTTAATATTTGCTACCTAGAAAATCCTGAAAAGGGTTGCTGTAAGTCAGAATTTACTTGATGGCACAAGATTATTATTATCAGAATGTAACAAAATGGGGGATGGCAGGAAGAAAATATATTCAGTAGAGGTAGTCCAACGTTTCAAACAGATTTTGGGTTATCAGATGTAGACACTAAACAGAATAGAGCATTATTTCCTTTTAACATTACAACTATTGGGTCACTACTTTAAATCTGCAGCATCATTCTTTGTCAGCCTGACAAAATCCAGATGACTCCAAAATGTTTTTTCTTGGTTGCCACTGCAAAGTTCTATTTCCCCCATCTTTTAGCAGGTTGATGTTTTCAGTCTGCATGTGTGTATCCAATGTTTTCTTTCACATGATTTACCAGTAACATCCTTTAATTGGGCTTGATTCGTGGATTCAAGTGATTCTTTCCTTGCTTGCAACTGCTTTTATTCATTTTACTTTGACAACTTCTGACAAAGGTATTGACTTGTACTTTGACACCGGAACTACAGTACTATGGTGTCTGATTCTACCATAAGGTTAAAAAAAAACCTTTCAAAATAATTGAATATTAAACACAATAATTGTGTAACTGTTTCTTTGCCAGTGTCCCTCCCTTTAAAAAAAAAGAGTCAGATGTTTATGAGTGATTTGGACTATCAAATTGCCTTCAACTTATCATGACCCTAATGTGTTTTCAAAATATGGGAGATACTTAAGGAATGACTTTACTAGTGCTAGCAGTGAGTTTCCATGCCTGGGATTTAAACCAAAGTGTCCATCAGTCTATAAACTACACCAGCTCTCATGATAGTATATACTCAGTACTTTATATACTCAGATAGTATATATAAATTTCTTTTTTCCTCAATGAAACAACAATGTGTTAATTTAGTAATTCATACAGAGGGAAAACATTTTACATTTCCTGAATGTTTCAGAAGTTAGTGCCTTCATTATCTTGCTTTACCTCAGAAATATTGGGTTGCATCCAACATTAGTCATGCTTACCTAAGAGTCATTGATTTAAATGGGTCTATTTGAAGTATAAATAAATCTGGATCCAATGATTATTCCTGTGACTAACTTAAATTCCATTGATTTCAGTGGATATGCTCTAAGCATTAGTAAGTCTGGATTCAACCTATTATTATTTCTAATATAATGTTATCTGTGTAAATTTAAGCAGTATACTTATTTTAATCCACTTTAAAAAACTGATCAAGTTCATAGCGAACAGTTGATATAAAGAAATTGGGAATTTATTTATCTTGCCCAACTGATACAAGCACTACTCTGAGCAGCTAACAGTCATTAAATGAATCAACATAAAAGACAAGTAATACCAAAAGCAACCATGTATAACTAAAATCATATAAGCAAAATATAATACCTACCAAGATGGCATCCATAATTTACATTCTCTTAATGCAGTCAGGGGAGATAGGAATATAAAAGAAGACAACACATGACGGCATTGACAGCTACTTTAACTGCTATCCAAATAGAGTAGTTCTTGCAGTTCTAAATGCTGTCACTTGAAGCAATCAGTTTTCCTCTGCTCAACTTTGTGTATTGATTCCAACGTGAAAATTGTTTCTCTACACAAGCTGTGGATCAGAACCAGAGTGCTCCTTACCCCCACCCCAGCTTTATAATGACCATATTTATGCTATGTTTTCTGGAGGCTACAGCTTTGCATGATAGAAATAAGCGCAGGAGAATCTTGAGGTGTTGGGTACAAATAAAAGAGAGAGGAAACTTTTGCTTCTGATTTGCATTAGTCACAGTGTAGCTCTCCATTACAACTGTGGCTTAGAACTGGCCAGCATAATTCATTGTATAAAATGGTTTGTAATGCCAGACTGTTTGTGTGTGTGTGTACTACTTCCAAACTGGACCAGTGGATAATTAAATAAATTGTCCTTGATGTTAGCAATTGTGACATTTATTTGCTACAACTTAAAACAATCAAAAGGAGAGCCATCATGATAAAACCATTCTGTTGTAAAATTTAAAAAATATACATAATAACAAATCTAATTAATAGCATAACTATAGGTTGTAACTTTGGGAGTTGACAGTTTATTTTTATTAGTATGTGAAGCTATAAACTTTGCCATTTCAGTAGCAAAGAATTAAGTTAGTCTGGCACATGTTACTGCCTGTATCATCAAAATTACTAGCTTAGATTCAGCCATACACAATGCTTTCTTCCAAAGTTGGAGCCTTCTTGCAGCCTTCTTTTCTGACTGAAAATTCATCCTAGAGCAGTGTTTCACAATTTTTGGTTTTTGGACTTCAATTCCCAGAAGTCTAAGTCAATTCCCAAGAGCAATGATCAGCCAATGTACTGACGTAGGCTTTTGGGAATTGAAGTAAAAAAAAACCCAAAGGTTGGGAGATGCTGTCCTAGAGCATTATAGAGTATATAGAAGCTTACAGGGGAAGGAGGAAAAAGGATCATCCTAAAAAGGATGATTCGGGCTTGGTATACTATTGATTTGTGACTCATAGTTTTGGGACTGGGAATCATTTAAATAATAGTTTGTTGGTCCATTGTGAATCAGATTATCCAACACATATGTGCACATGCACACACGCATGCACACACAAGCACAGATGTTTTTCTTATAAGATAGGCTTGAGGGTGGCTCTGTGACTGAGATCCAAATGTTCCTCTACTATCACAGGTTTTTGGAAGTACTGCAAAATAATTTTCGATTTCTCCCTTGAAAGTTATGAGGCACCCATGGAATCACTTTTAGTTGCAAAGCTGTTGAGGACCTTGGAAGGAGTGAGGGGACTCTTGATTACTGAAAACTGAAGCCATTGGGAGAAAGTTACTGGCAGCTGTGATTTTCAGTAATAAAGACTTTCCCCTCCCATTCTATATTCTCCAGCAGGTTCTCAATTATGAGAGGGATTCCACAGGAAGAAATCATAAAATTTCTGAAAGACTGTCACAGAAGATGATGTCATCAGGCTTGTGTAGCATAATATACAAAATAGGATTTCAGCTACTAAGCAATTACCACTTTCTTATTTTTGTGTCTGTATTTCTAACTTACACCAAATATCTCCTACTATTAACTCGTCGGCTGCAACTCATATCTGAGAATGCATTTTTTCCTGAAGCAGGAAAAATGCCATTAGCATGAATTTGTTTAAGGTGAATCCCAGCTTGCCATGAAGTGACCCACACACTATGATCACAGAGCCATCTCCTGTGGCACATATGAAATGAGACATGCAGGATTTAACACCGGGACTGCAATGGACTGACGCAGCCTTGAGGATATGGACAAGGTGCGCCTTCACAGCCAGTCCATCTGGCATGGCCTCTTCCGCCTCCATGGCTGTTGAGAATCAGGGTTCTTCCTCCGCTCATTTTGCCATTGGGCTCAATATGATGGTTTCCAGTGGCATTTCTTCCACTAAGGGGATCATCACCCCCACCTAAAGGGTGTAGCTGTTGGCCCCTTTAGGGAGTCAGATTATTTACTGTCGACCAGAACTCAGCATTGAGTCGCTGACTGTACGGTCTACTCCATTACCGAAGCAGGATGTCCAGCCAGACAGGGTACAGTTAACTAATTTAACTTTAACATATTTCAATAACACATTGTTCCACATGTTTGTATATTGATTTTATTCAAATGCATATATCAGTTGTAAAAAATATATTTGCCTTGTTTTACCGGGATTGTGAAGAAGTTGCCCATAGTCCACAGAGGTGTCTTCAGCTGCAAGCAGTTTCTTGACTGGCTGTTTAAGACAAGGCAAAGAAAATGCGTATATATTTTATAACTGATATAGCACATCATTTTCTCACCCCTCTGCCTAGTGAGTGGCTTGCTTGGTGGGAGTCATTTCTGTATGAATGGTCAGGCATGATTATATCATTTTAATCAAGCTCGGCCATTCCAAAGCAGCCCAGACCAGCATCTTAATACTCAATGTAATTTTGCGTTTGCATCTTCATTAGTAGTCATTTCAAGTCACTGCTGTTTTTGCCAGTAATGAATCATCTGCTTATCTTAAATTATGGATGTTTCTTCCACCAGTTTTCACTTCTCCATCATTTATTTATTGCATTTATATCACACCCATCTGGGATATTCTCCCACTCTAGATTCAGATGTATTAGGATTAGATTTGGCTAGATTCAGCTGGATCTGGGTCATCTGAATCTAATCCATCTTTTTATGCAACATGTTGTGCATATTAGTTGAACAGATAGGGAGATAAAAATCACCCTTATCTGACACCTTTGCCAATTGGAAACCATTTTGTGTCTCCATATTATGTCCTAATAGTAGCTTCTTGCCCACAGTATAGGTTATGCATTAGCAGCATACCAATTTCTTCTAGAAAAAGAGTCTTGGGTTTTCCTGATCTAAATAGTCAAATTCTACTATAATCTGTAAATCACAAAGTGATTTTCTTTCTGAAATTCTTCCATATGCTCCTGTAACCAATATATGTTTGCAATATGACCTCCAGTTCCTCTTCATTTTTTGAATCTAGTTTTAACATCTAGCACTTATTTTACCCTGACCAGATATTGTATTCTTGTGTTTATTTTACACCATCCTAATCTTGATCTAGGTTTTATTTTGATCTCCTGCATGTTAAGGAAGATATCTCTTGTTTTATTAATCTTTTTTGTTGCTCTTGCCTAAGTCTTTGCAAAGATTATTGTGATCTGTACCACTATCCACGCCTAGTCAACTTTTGGTGAAGAAAACAGAGATTTCTCCATTTCCTGCTTCTAATTACACAGTCTGTTTGATACCTATGTTGACCATCTAGTAATTTGCTTGTACAATATAGTTTGTTAGGCTGCCTGAAGCATGTGGTTGCAAGTGAACAAATGTGCCCCTGCCCCATCCCCATTCTATGAGTTGCTCTCCTGCTTTGTTTCTATTTCTGAGATCAAATTCTCCAGTAATGTTTATTTTGGCTTCATTTCCTATTTTCAGTCATGATTAAGAGCACACACTGTTTGGGGTGTGTGATCAATTTCCTCCTGGTCAGTTGGATTAGAGCTTTGATTCCTTTTCCTTGAGCCTCTGTAGTTGGAGCACGGACTTGAATTATTGTTATGTCAATAGGCTTTCCAGGAAGTTTGCTATTATTTGCTCAGATTTTGCCTTATAAAATTTTGCCTTATAAAAGATTTTGTGTTATAGCAGCCTATTATGATTCATCTCACTATTACAGAAAGCCTGGATTTGTCATTTCCAGATTAAAATACAGTACTTTGTATTTATCTGATTGGAAGTGCCCTGTTCTACTAAAGCTCACTCATATCCATGATTACAATATTTTAAATGTTCCTTTTCTTGTTTTATGGTTTTGATCTTGCTTTGAGTAATACTTTTCTCATTCTGTCTTCTAATGATATGTGTCTGTGCCAATCACCACATCAGTAGATCCTTCAGCTTTAATTCAATACTTCGCTAGCAACACTGCTAGGTTTACTTATCCTTTCTCTTCTCCAATAGCTAATTGTATACCTTCTCACCTGAGAGTCTCAACTTCCAGCAGTATACCTTATTTCTGTGCAGCACAGCAATGTATCTTATTACCACCTTGTTCCAACAGTACTAACAAGAATTAGCTAGAGTGTTATTGTTATTATGTGTGAAAGATCCTCCACAAATGCCACCTTCCAAAACTGCTGCTGCCCAGTAGGTGGTCATCATTAATTTATCCATACCCACTACCAATTGAACTATTACATTCTTCTGCTGCTGTGGTTCTTAACTGCTGAAAAGAATGGATGCATCTTATTCAAGTGTCTCAGCTGTGATCATTCTGCCTGCAGTAATCCTGCTAGGAGTTCAGACTCATAATGAAGTCTAGCCTCCTGATAGTTGTGCTCTTATTTCCCTGACACACCCAAACCCACATACCACATTAAGGTGTTCATCCAGGGATGGATCTGCTCCAGTTGGATAACAGCTGCATTTAGTCCCCAAATTTTTAATCAGAATGTCCTCTGTATATTGAAGACGGTGTTATATGTAGTAATTATTCTACAGTTTGAAAATCAGAGATAGGGAAAACAAAAAACTCCAAACAGTAGAAGAGCATAACATCACATATGCACTGCCATAATTTCCTTTGTGTGGTGAATATTTAGCATGACTTGATTGCCTTTTTCTACTTGGTAAATTAGCACCATTCTACTGTACATCTCCTTATTTCTGAAGAGTTATTATACCAGACCTCATTTTAAAGAGGTCAGGTTCCCACATGATGATTTGTTGTTCATGAATCTACTTTTGAACCAATTTGCGTGTGCATGTGCAATCAGAAGTGACTTGAAGTGAGTGAGATAATCATCTGTCTCTGATATGAAGACTTCCTCTATCTGGCTACCATGAATCAGGCTGATTCCAAGTGAATGAGATTTTAATCACCTGTCACTGCTGCCAGCACTTTCTCTATATTTATGATAATTTTTTTGTCTTTTTATTGAAATCAGTGTTGACTGAATCAAGTAATCCTGATTAGCAATCTCACTGTATCCAGTCAAGAGTGAAATACATCACAGCATTACTGGTACACTGAACAAAACTGAGATTGGAAAGGAAAGGAGAGGAAAGAAAATGAGAGGACAGGAAAGACCAAAAATACGGTTGTCTTAATTATATGGAAAATGAGGGTGTTAGAGCTAGAATGCTAGAGCAGCTTTGTTACAAACTGCTCCTTTAATCAATCATAGCACATTAACACCAGTGTTAACTTGTGTATTCTAATCAGTACAGGTATTCCATTTGGCTGTCTTGATAATTTTTAATTGGTTCGGCCTTTGCTTGATTTAAAATATATTGCTCCCAATGCAAGTAGTAAAATGTGACATGAAGGAATGGGAACGATGCTGAAAAGGGAGGTGCCCCCCTTTTCCTTGATCTGATTTCCCCAAAAAAAGAAAGATGAGAAGTGGTAATTCATGATTCATTAGAATGCAATTTTGTGGGGTTTTTTTTTAATCTTGGGAGTTCATCATAGCTGTACAAAATCTGTCTACACTGTTTACAGCAACTCTATTACCATTTGTCCTTACTATGTACAGCAATTACTGTATTGCACTAGGAAAATACAGCCTATTGATTGCTATGTCTATGGAAGTAACATGAAGGTGACAAAAAAGGCCCTTGAAAGCATTCCTTTAGTGTTGAAAAGAACAGATGCTGATAGGTCTTTAAATGGCACCATCAGATTTGGAGCAGTATCTATGATGCTAAAGATTTTGTTCTTTTGGAGTTCAATTGATAGAAGAAACCAACTTGTTGCAAGACTTTGAAAAGAAGCGATGATGGGGTCCTAGTTACTTAGTGCATAATACGCTGTTCTTGATTCAAACATAATCTATGAGCAATTATTGGTTCAAATTCTTGATCCATTTTGTTGCACCTTGCATTCTTTAAATATTTTTGAGGGGCAAGCCCCATTTAAGCACCGTTAAACTCAAAGGGACTTACTTTTGAGTAAATATTGTAAATGTCTTCTTTTAAATTTGAGCTTTGGCACATTTAGTGTGTGTTGGAGGAAACAGTAAACTTATTTCTGTTGTTGTTTTCTCAATAATTAACATCCATAATTGAATATAATAAAAGAGATATAATATGATTTTGGAAATGAAGTATTCCAGATAATGAAAAGTATTACCTTTTAGTTTCAGATACCTGTGCAATAAAACTAAAAACAACTGGAGCTTGTATTATCAAGGCTGAAATGTATTATTTAGTGTTTGTGAGGGATGACAGAGTGCTTGGCACTGTACTGTACAGAGTAGAAGACACAATTCTTGCCTGAGGGTCTTATCATCTAAATTAGACCAAAGACAGAGTTAGGAATGAGGCTAAACAATAGCAGCACTAGCAGTCATTGTGATTTCTTTCTTTCTTTCTTTTCTTTTCTTTCCTTCCTTCTTTCCTTCAAATATAGTTTTTGTCTTGTTTTCTCACATACATGCTATTTCCTGAAGTGAAATAATAAAGATAAATGTCTCTGTTATTCTAATTGTACAAAAACAATTTATCCCATGGTCAAAAAGACCTCCTGAATTTTCAACTGAGTTACTATGTAGTTAGTCTGCTAAATATTCTTGAATAATCAAAGCTAGGTGAGAGCCTTGTTGTGCAGTCTAACTAGGCAGTGTTACCCATCTCTTGATGTTAGGCCGGGACTAAAACTCACCAAAGCGTCCTCTGTTGGATTCCTTTGGTAATGTGAAAGTGGAGGTCACACGTCATGGTCCGCCTAGCCAGCAGGATACATTATATTCAAGTGGCTAAAAAACTGCATACAAATGGACTTGATTTCTCAAGTCCATTTACAATGTGCGGAATGTCATCACAGAGACATCGGCCCATGCACAGACTCCTCGCTGAATAACAACTCCAAGGTATCCAAGGTAATCCTGAAATTACCTTTCAGGTGTTGATTTTTGTGTTTTTTTTTAACATAAAAATTGTTTCTTATTCAGAGTTGCCATTCTATAATCTGTAAAATTTTACCATCTTTGTACTTAATGTAATTTTAATTTTAATTTTGAATTGATTTTTTTGTTCTCTTAAATTTTGCCAGTAATCCATCTGGTCTGGCCAACTGGGAACCTACCAGACCCTTGCTTGTCTTGTCCTCACAGAGAAAGACAAGGAATTACAAAATCTTTCCCCTTGCTGGTATGGATGTCAAGGAATATCCTGAGGCTTTCAATACAGTCCTTGTATAGCTAAGAATGATGTTTTCAACACAAAATTTCAGATTGTTACACAATTTTTAAATGCAAACCTGCCAGATTTTCTACAAATTTGCAGTTTGTTTGTGAATTGTGTGAATTCTTCAAAATCAGAATAATTGCTGATTTTTCAAAAAGAATTTAGAATATGAGATAGGTTGCTGATGCTATTCTTAACAGTCAAACTATTTATGTTTGCTACATGTCACTGTGTATTTTGCTTCTCAAAGAGAGAGTAGAGGCATTTATGGAAGTTACAGAGACAGTGGTCTTGAAAGTAGAAGCTTTTGTCGTGTAAATAGTTCCATAGGATTCCTGAGCTGTATCTTCAAGTCATTCATCTAGAACAAGGAATTTCCAGAAAACCAAACATTACACCCAAAACAGTAAAATGTGGATTTACTCTAATTGGGGCTAACAATTAGATTTAGACCAGTAGGTTCAGTTTAAATCCATGTGATTAGGACAGAAGCCTTATTCCTATCATATATATAGCTTCCTCTTTGCAAATACAGTAGTTTGACTAAATTGGATTTAAAAGAACATGAGGAAGATAACTCACAGCTGAGTTGTCGGATGGTTGTTCCCCAGATTGTAAAAGTAAAGGTTTCCCTTGCTTGAAAGCCAGTCGTATCCAACTCTAGGGTTCAGTGCTCATCTCTGTTTCAAAGGCAAAGAGCCAGCGCTGTCTGCTTCTGCAGACTTTCCGTGATCATGTGGTAGGCATGACTAGACACCGGAGCACACAGAATGCTGTTTACCTTCCCACCAAAGTGGTCCTTATTTATCTACTTGCAATTTCTTGCTTTCGAATGGGTTGGCAGGAGCTGGAACAGAGGTGGGAACTCATTCCATCCTGCAGTACTCAGGAATCTAACTGCTGACCTCCTGCCTCCCCGTCAGCGTCTTAGCCACTTGAGCCACTGCAGTGCTGTCCCCAGATTGTATCAGATGTCAGTCTATAAAGTGAATTATTCCAGAGCAATATAAAATGCTTCCATAATGCACATATTTCTTCCCACTTCATATAGATACTGTGAAAGCCTTTTCCCCTCTGTTTATCTTGAAGTGCAGTAGTTAACAGGTATTATTTAACAATTATTTTAAGATGATAGTCTTAACTCTTCTGAAATCCATTAAGAAGTATAGTCATTCTTTAATCAAAGCCATTAACAAACTTTAGGAAAAGATATAGTATTGTGAATTGTCTAAGAAATTATTTCATTTTGTATTTTTTAAGTTTGGAAAAATAGAATCCATGAAGTCAAACTGATGGCACAAAGTTGCCTGTGCTTTTCCTTCCTTTGTCTTATTCAGAAACATTTCAAACATTAACAGAGGCTGGAACATTCATAGGAGCCCCATTTCACCATTTACTAGATAAAGAATCACTTGCCCTAGAGAGCAGGGGATTCTATGCCTGTGGAATAATTTCTTGATATTTCTGCTGTGATAAAGATGTTCTTGAGATGTTATTAACTAGATCTTTTAACACACTTTCAAACTTGACTTCTTTTGATGGTCTCTGCTTTGTCAGATTGGTGACCACAGGAAATATAACACAGGTTAGCTTTGTCATAGCTGTGGCCTTTTCTTACATTTTATCTAATTACTTTCACTTCAGTCATACTGATTAAGGAAACCAGTCTTGATTTCCTACCTGAATATTCTTTTATACCAGTTGATAGAGGCATCTTATGACTGGAACAGAGGTCAACTGTCTGAAAATTTTGAGTGAAAATTGAGTGCGCTATCCATGAACAGCCTCTGTCATTGGGTATAGATTCAATAATTATATCAATTGGATTGGTTAGTATAGGCTCTTACAGAAAGCCATACTTAGTGATGCAGGATACTCTTTGTTTATTTCAATTTTATTTCATATATCTTTCCACTGAACTGAAAGTATTGTGCACAGGTATCACAGGTGCTCTTTAACTTGGCAAAAAAAAAAAGCCAATGATAGAGCTTCCCACAAACACTTTACTTTTAAATGGCCACTGCTGAAAAAAAATATGAAAAAGGAGATATAAAAGTGTTGGTCTAGAAATGCAGTAATTAGTGAACCTTCACAAAAGACATGAGAGTCTGCAAAGCAATCACGTTATTTCCCCTTATATTAAGATTCTTCCTGACAAATAAAAACCACATATGCCCTTATGCTAAGATACCCTTGTCTTCACTTTAGTGGTACATTCTTTCACCAAATTTTGCCTTCACTGTTTAATGTAATATTTATTGACTTTTATGACAGCCAACATCTTTTTCTTGTGTAATTCTGGAATGAATGAGATAGGCGTCATGTTCTGTATCATTTCCTCAAATCTGTAATCCATATAGTCACTGTTTGACCCCGTTCACATAAAGGTATGCATTTTATAAGATTCACATGTGAGATGTGAACAAGTGATCACACTGTAGTCTTGATTGAGTATAGTGTAATTTAAATTGTTGTTCTAGAGAACAGTGCAAAAATGTGATATAACCTTCTGCAGGATCATGTGTCATTGAAGCTGAATTCCCCCCCCCTATATTTTTATATACTATAGCCCAATTTAATCATGATGATGTTGCACAGTGGAATTTGAGAATATCGCAACAGCTTCAAAGAAACTTCTTGTGGATTTCTTGACATTTATTGTTCTTCACTCTCTTTATTCTGTCTGTACCATCCTGTACAAATATATTCATTCCTAGATTTCCTTGCTATTCATGCTTTGTTTGTCACTTAGCCGAACTATACAAATGTAACACTTTTAATCTTTTTTCATAATAACAATCCCTCCATTAATTTTCACTCATTATTTAGAACCTTCATATCTTGTTGTCTGTTCAAAATAATGGCCAGTTTCACAGTTAATTTCCTTGATAATTCTCATGGACCCTATCACTGGTGCATGAGTTTATATTGAAATACTTTCTTTTCTGAAGATCATCTTACCTGCATTCTTTTGATATCTGATTTTGCAGCTTCTTACTACTTTATTTTTATATGTACAGTGGTACCTTGGATAAAGTCCGATTCAGATAAAGTCGCAGTTTTCATTCACACGTAATGCATTGCATAAAGTCCAAAACCGCTAAAAAAACGGACATTATCCAAGTTATTTGGTATAGGAACCTCGGATAAAGTTCGTTTTTGGACGTTATCCGAGGTTCTACTATACTGTATATGCTTACTTCTAGATATGTATTGCAAAGTAGCTTTATACTAGGAACCATGTGGTAAAATGTATAGATTAACTGCTGCAGATCTAGAAACAGACACCAAAAATGACAGCATGCACAGGCAAACATAGGTTTGGCATTCAGAGCACAGTCATCTGCATCATAAGCCAATCATAACACCATAATTAGTGTTCACATATGACACATATTTACAAACATGTGTTTATTACATTCACACTTCACATTTTAGGCATATTCCTTAAACCTATTAACATAATGTGTGAAAGGTTTAACTAACATTTACCTGGGAATAATACAGACTATATCTCCCCCCACCACCACCCCACCCACAAAAAATTATATTTAGGGTCTGGAAAAAGATGAGACAGTTCTATGTTTCCTAATGTGATAAAAATAACTCTAGCAAAGCTATCTTAGAAAGACAAACTAAATTTTGGAAATATATCAAGCATGCACACAGTGTTGTTTTCCATCTGCTTCCTTCCATCATCTGTGTTACAAGAAAGAAACAGAGCTATATACAGTATCTGTCCAAAAGATACTAAGTCCTGCCTTGCTTCAACAAATTAGATATGGGGTTCCAACTGTTTGGGGAAGGGGGGAAGCAGCTTGTGAGTGGACATGAGAGGACACATTGAAACTTGGGTTTTGGTCTTTGTTGCTTAAAAGAACAGGAAAGAGTTTTTGCAGCCCTCTAGGTTCAGGAGAGGACACTGACCTATACTGATAGAATTACTTTAAAGCTAAGCAATATGAATAACAGATCTTTGAGATTTTTTTTTTGGCATACATCACAGCCAGCTCAGCTAATGGTATGGGAGTTGTAGTCCAGAAATTCTGAAGGGGTGCATTTGCCCATCTCTGAACAACAATTTGCAAATAAAAAGCAAAAACACGTAACATTCACTTGTAGCATGTATTTCAGAAAGCGTCTGGTGCAAGTATAGTTTTAAACTCAAAACCAGATGTTCTAGATTCTGGAAACAATAGAAAGTCATATTTCTACTTCATAAACTGCATATATAAACATAAGCTTTTGCTATGCATTAACTAAATAGTGACACAGAAGTTCTAGATTCTGGAAACAAACATTTTGTCATTTCCTTTAATAGATAAATTGTTCCTAGTATATTAATCACTAGAAATTTCTGTCATGTTCTTGAGATACCAAACAAAGGCCCAATAATTACTGTCATCTATGAGCTCATTATCAAGCAATCTTCTATCCATGTACAGTAATATGTAACTTGTATACAGAGTTCATCTGTGGTTCAAGGTTATAACATATTGCTAAGGTTAAAACATATTGCTATTTTAAAGGGTTTTTAAAATGTTTTATATTGGTTTTAACTTGTATACACCGCCCAGAGTCCATTGGATGGGGTGGTATATAAATCTATTAAACTAAATTAACTCCATTTTCCCTTCCTATAGAGCAGTGGTGGTGAACCTATGGTATGCATGCCAGACAGGGCACTCAGAGCCCTCTCTATGGGCACATGCACTGTCACCCCAGCACAGAGTTCACCCGACCCCTCTGCCCAGCAGCTCGATGGGAATGCTTACTCCCTTCCCCCAGTACAGAGTTTGCCTCACCTCTCTGTTTGGGCACTCGGTCTCTAAAAGGTTCACCATCATTGCGATAGGGCTTCAGTAGACAATTATATTGATAAGCCTTCTGTAGCTACTTTATAATTTCTAAAACCTTCTGTAAGGTCACTGATAGGTACAGACCTCTGACAAGAATGATTTGTTCTTTTCTCTGCAAGCCATGAGCGAGAATGCAAGCGCGGCGCCAAAATGGCCGCCGCGCTCTTTGCGGCCCCCCCCCATCGGACGAAGGCATCCGGGTAGTTAGGGGGCGTGGCCAGCTCCCTTATAAAAGGGGTGGCCATGAGGCAGCCGAGCTGCCATTTTGCGAAGCGACGGAGCGGAGAAGTTTTTCCCCTCTTGCCTCCGTCGCTTTTACCTTTACCGGGAAGTCTCTTGGCTGCTGAATTTTCTCGTTTTCGGCTTCCCGTCGTTTGGCTGAGATGCCCTCGAAGAAGAAGGTGGCTGCGAGCGCGGCTCGTGCGGTTCGGAGGCGCAATCCGGGTCGGAGGACCGCGGCTGCGCCTCCCCAGCAGCCGCCTTTGCCTGCACTCACCGGGACCGGTGGGATGGGGTTAATCCCCCCTTAGCCGGAGACTGGGGGCCCGCGCACGGGCCCAGTAGGGGCTGCGGCCCTCGGCCCGCAAGCGGTGGACACCGCTCCTGGTGTTGCCCATTCTGCTGGGCCTTCCTCCATAGGGGCGCAGCTCGCTCAGGGGGCTTCCAGCCTTGGGGGGTGGTGTGGTCCCCTTCCCTGGCAGGTTGCTCCATCGGCCCTACCGGGCCCGGGTTTGGGGTCGTGGCCCTATTCGGGCCCCGGGGTACAGGGACCTGTACCCATGCCTGTAGTGGGCGGGCCGGCTGGCCCTTTGCCCCATGTCAGCGTGGAGGCTCTACTGGCCCGCGTTGCGGCCCTTGAGGCATCCCTGGCCCGGACTAGCCACCCTGGGGCCCCTTTTGGGGTGCAGTTCGATACGTCGTTTGTTGGGCAGCGGCAGGCGACGGGACGGGTCGAGCTGCTTGAGGCGCGTGGCACGACCTCGGCCACTGCCTCGCAGCTCCCCAACCAACAGGCCGGTGCGGGTCAGGCCCCGTCGACGAGCTCCCCGGCGGTCGTGAGCTCCGACGCCCCCAGTGGGCCGGAACCCCCGGTGGGGGCGGCCCATGGGGGTTCAGCATGTGAGTATGCGGTCCAACCTAGTGCACCTACACACGTGGCCACGTTGGGGGGGGGCTTTTCAATGGCCTTGGCCTTGCGCGGGTGGTGCGGCGGTCCAGCCGCTGACGCCCCACCCGGCGACGTCAACTACCACCCAGGGCCCCGTGGTGGGGGGTGTTTCTTACCCTGTGGGGAATGTTTTGGGGGTGGCCGGGTTAGTCCAGGCCCCTTTCCATATGTCCCCAGTTTCTGCTGTACCTGTGTCGGCCTCGCCGACAGCGGGGTATTCCTTACCACTGGGAGACCATTTGGCCCAGACCACCAAAGAGAAGATCTGGCGGGGGGAGTATGTGGATATCTTCTCCCTCCTCAACAGAGAGCCCACCAAGGAAGAGAGGGGGGGCAGGATGAGAAGGATAAGGAGCAGGCACGTCGTCGCAAGCCACCATGTACGTGGGCCAACTGGTTGCCGGCCTACCTCATATATATGGCGGTATACCTTAGGGCCCGGCCGGATTTGGCGATTCCGATGGTCCAGTATTTGGACAACATCTATAGGGCGATGGTTGACTTCCCGGGCCCGTCGTGGTTGGCTTATGACGAGGAATTCCGTATGCGGATTCCCCTGCACCCTGAGATGAGGTGGATGTCAGCATGTACAGAGGCTTTGGCTTCTGTACATGACTCCCACGCTCCCCGCGCCCGGGGAGGGATACCATTGTGGACATGCGGTCCAGCGTGCGGCCCCAGCACAGGTCCCCCGCCAGGTGGCGGGGCAGGGGGTTCTAGCCCGCCTGCTGTGCTGGACTTTCTCATACAATGGTTCCTGCAATAGGAAGAATTGCAAATACAGACATGAGTGTCCCGCCTGTGCTGGCCCCCAGGCGGCCTCTGCCTGTCCCGGGCCTAGAGGGATGCGGGGCAGAGGGAGGGGCGGACAGGGGGCTGGCAAGACTGCTTCAGATGGAGCTGGTTCACCGAAAGGCTCCCTCCCCGATTAATGTGGACATGTTGGAGCGTTGCCTCACATTGTACCCGAGGGGGGCAGATGCAGTTTACCTGCTTCGGGGTTTTCGGCTGGGGTTCCGTATTCCTTTCATGAGTGGTAGGTTCCCCCACGACGCCCCCAACCTTTTGTGCCTCAGGGGAAGGGAGGAGGTGGCTGCTGCCAGCATTGCTGAGGAGGTTAATGCGGGCAGGGTCGCTGGCCCTGTCCCTGCACCCCCGTTCCGGGGAGCATATTATTTCGATGATGCCATGCCTTTTGGCTGTTCCATTTCGGGCTCGGCATTCGAGCGTTTCACCACCTTCCTAGAGTGGGCTTTTGTCCGCAGGTCAGGGTCCCGGTCTGTAGCCCATTCCCTGGATGATTTTATTCGGGGCTGAACGGGGCTGGGACACGTGCACACGTCTCCTCAACACATTTCAGACGCTAATGGAGGAACTTGGTGTCCCTTTAGCGCCCGAAAAGACCGAGGGCCCATCTACACAGCTAGTATTCCTGGGGGTGGAGATTGACACGGTAGCGCAGGCTTCTAGGTTGCAGCGGGATAAGGTGTCAAGGCTAGTGGCCCTTATCTCGGACTTGCTGGCCAAGCGCATGGCATCACTGAGGGAACTGCAGGTGCTACATGGTCACCTCAATTTCGCTTGCAGGGTCGTCGCACCGAGCAGGGCATTTCCTCGGCGCTTGTGCGACGCCATGGCAGGATTATCCAGGCCCCACCATAGGGTTAGACTTACCCGGGGTATCAGGGCAGACGTGCTTGTCTGGCTCCAGTTCCTGAGGGAGTTCAATGGGGTGTCATTTTGGAGGTCTGACCTCCTGGCTTCCCCTTGCTTTCAGATACAGTCCGATGCCTCGGGATCCCTGGGTTATGGGATGTACTTCAATTGGAAGTGGGCCTATGGTGGGTGGCCACCAGCCTGGGCAGGCACGGGTCGCCTGCGTGGTCTCACGTATCTGGAATTTTTCCCTATCCTGGGGGCTTTGATGCTATGGGGCGAGGAGTGGGCCAACTTGGTCGTCCATTTCTGGTGTGACAATGCGGCCGTTGTCCACATTGTCAACTCACAGACTTCCAAATCGCCCAGGGTCATGGACCTAGTGCGCCGGTTTCTGTTGCGCAGCCTGCGCCTCAACGTCCTCTTCTGGGCCAGGCATGTCCCGGGGGTCAATAATGATATTGCTATCGCTTTGTCCCGCCTGCAGATCTCCCGGTTCCGTGCCTTGGCCCCGGATGCGGAGGAATTTCCCTCGCCACTCCCGGACGAGATATGGACCATTGGCAAGGAGAGGTGAACCGGGCGATTGGCTTGTCACTAGCGCCACGCACGCGTAAGGCGTATCACCACGCATTCATTTCTTCAGAGCATTCTGTCCCCAATTCCGGCTGCCAGGAACCTGGCCGATCCCAGTGATCCATGTACTGCGGTTCATGGTTTACCTGCATGCCCAGGGCCTTGCACCTCGCACCATAGCATCTAGGCTGTCGGCGTTGGCTTTTATGGCCAAGGTGGGAGGTCGTGTGGACAGTACCGCTGACTTCCGTGTGAGACATGTTTTGGAGGGGTGGGTGCGGGAGCGTGGGCGTTGCCCGGACGACCGCCACCCGATTTCCCCAGGGGTTTTTACCCAATTGGCCCGGGGCTGGCCTGGCCTCTGTTTTGATAGATATGAGGCAGCCCATTTCATGCGGCTACAACGGTGGCCTTTTTTGGAGCGCTCCGCATCAGCGAGCTTGAGATGCTGTCTAAGGTGGATGCAAGTCGTAGGGCACTGGAACTCGAAGATGTCTGTGTGGACAATATTGGGCTCAGTTGGGGATACGCTCCTCTAAAACGAATCAGCACGGTGTAGGCAGTGGAGTAGACTGCTACGATGTTCTTTGGCAGACATCTGTCCGGTTGGTGCCCTACAGGATTTCCTTGCACTGTGTGGCACGCACCATGGCCCGTTTTTCGGTCACCAAGGTGGGTCTTCCCTTACTAAATTTCAATTTTGGAAGGTACCGGGAAGGCACTAGACAGTGTTGGTCTCTCTGGGGCTCGTTGCGGCACCCATTCGTTCAGGATAGGGGCGGCTTCTACTGCAGCTGTTTTTGGGTACTCCGGGGCTGAAATACGCCGCATGAGAGGGTGGGGATCACAATGTTTTCAGTTTTGTGTTCGCCCTCTTCAACCGTGAGTACCAGTTTAGTCACTGCACTGTTTCTCCCCCCCTTTTTCCCTTGACAGACCCTGGGTGTCGTTTTACACCGGTGACAGTATGGCTGGTGGGCCATAGCCACGTGCACAGGGCAGCGCGTTACGCTGCATGGGGCAGCACGTTACGCTGCACAGGGCAGCGCGTTACGCTGCACAGGGCAGCGCGTTACGCTGTGGCGACAGAGTGGGGACCCCGACTGGGACTGGGTGCATCCGCACGTCTCAGGTGGTATGGTAAGCGCGGCATGTTATGGCGGGAACTGTTGCCATTCCTTTTCTACATCAGGGATGCTGACTCGCCTATGTCCTGGTTGTGTACCTTGGGGGCGATGGCTTGGGACAGCTCACTGGCCTATTGCGGAAGCTTGCGGTTTGCAGTGACCTGCCCTACTCACATTATGTGTGGCCTGCCACGTCCCTCAATTGGTCGGACACGATACCGCGGTACGCTTACAGGGGGGCGTTCGGCCTCGAGGCTCTTGACTGAGCCGATGCTCCGTGAACGGGGCTATTGCCCGGTTCCTTTTCGACAAGGGCGGGGGACGCGTCATTAGCCTCCCCGCCATCAGTCTGCAAAATTACGAGCTTTACTCAGGGGATGGGGCCCATCTGTCGCAGGGAGGTATGGACCTCTGGTTAGTGGACTGGCGAGCAGGCCTGTCGACCGAGCTGACGGTCTTGGGGGGGGCGGTGAGCCTTTTGGGAAGCCTCCCTGTGTGGCGGGTATCACTGGTAAGGTAAACATTTATGACCCACAGGTATCCGGCAGGTTCGCAATTGACTGGACAACACTAGACAGGCATAAGTTGGTTAAACGTTGTCCGGTCAACGACGAACCAGGCGACGGGGTGATGGCTACAGCTAGACATCATGCATCACCCCGTGATTTCACGGATACGCGTCAGAGGGTGGGGTCATTAGTTAGATATTGACTACGGTCAACAATTTGTTTGTTGTCAACAAACAAATTGATACAAATAGATACATTGTAACAATTGCCGTTGGCAATTTTGGGTGGTACCTTACCAGTGTTACTTCGGCCTGCTTGCCTTAAGAATTATGATTGGTCAATTACCAATAGAAATTTATAATTCGGACTAGGGCATGAATCAATAAATGTGGCCCAATGCCGTTATCCACTTTTACCAGTGTCTGAGTCCTTTATTGGGGGGTGCGCCTGCAAAGAGAGACAGACAAGGAAGTGGCCTCATTTATCTTTGGCTTTAGCTTTGCCCACTGCTGGCATTATTCCTTGAAAGCTTACGCTGGGAAAATAAGATCTCCAAAAGAATTTTTAAAAGATTACTTGACCCCCAAATGGAATATGTAGCTGGAGTTCTTGTTGCTAGGAAAATATGCATGAAGTATGAAACTACTAAAACTTTTTACTACTACAGAATGCTGTATCGTTGTACATGCAGACAACATAATAATCTCATAATTATGGGCTTCTTGCAACATGTCTTTCTAATGTTACAGTTTTCAGTTATACCTTACAGGTTTCTACAATGTATATTTTCCTTGGCTTATTTTAAAAACAAATATGCATTTTAGTTAAAACAGATTTTAAATAAAAAAATTAGCCCTCTAAAAATTATTTTTTTAGGAACAGTATAATATTAATTCCTTTTAATATCAGGTTAAATAAAAAGAGGAATACCATGATATTTATATTATTCACCATATGATTAATTTAGGAAAAAGGATACATTTAAATGTATTCAGGGCCACCACAGAATCTTCAGCTTGGCACACTAGAGTAATACTGTAAGATGGAAAGACTTGCAGCTTATGGAATTGGTTTGACTACCAGGATGGCCAGACTTCAAGAAAACAAATATATGAACACTATTGGTGGTAGTCATTAATATTTCATATTTTCTCCTTTAAAAAGTACAAATCTGACCACAAAATTGTATTTCTTCACAGGTAAATAAAGCCTACTTACACTGTTTAATTTGTACAAATCACAGCAGCTCTGCTTCACTGCACACATGCTATATACAGTACTTTCCTTTTTTACCTATACAAGGCATATTTGTACCAGGGTTCACCAGTTATAGCTTTTCTAAAGAGTAGCAGTTCTTGCTTCGTTGATTGCATTCAGGCTGGACTACAGTAATTCACCCTACATGGGACAGCCCATAAAGATGGTCAGAAATTTCAGCTGGAGTACAGAACAGGTGCAAGAATGCTACCCCAAGGCTGATATTGATTAGATATACTGAAAACCACTTTACTCTAGTTGGATTTGGAATAATTTGTGACACAGTGATTGCTTTATTTGCAGCCACTTTATTAATGTTTTATTTACTGTTACTTTTAATTAATGGTTTTATTTAATTTTGGATCAAAGTGCTATTTTATTATTTTGTTATAGATATGTTTATTTTTATTTTAGTTTAACATTTTATGGTGCTAGTTCTATGTGGCCTTCTTGACTGGCAATTGATAGGTTCATTGGAAAAGCAATTTATCCTAAAACATGGTTTTAAAAATTATTAAATAAATAAAACATACCTAATTACTGTTGTTTTGTGTACTGCAAAGTAAAACAGTTTGTTTATTACACATGACTTTATAATTGTAGTTTTATATATGCATACTGTATGTGCTATTTCCTTATAGTGAAAGGATGTCATTGAGGAACTTATAGCCTACCTACAGCTTAACATGAAATCATTTTTAATGAGTTAGGATGAGTGTAAGTAGTCTAAAGAGCTTCCATCTGATCCAAAATGGTTTCTTCTTAGCTGTGTGCATAGTTACAATCTCATGGAGGATCTAATATATGATTTAGTGCAGGGATCAGCAAACTCTGAATACCTGAACAAGAACACCTGGAGAGCCAAGTTTGCTGATCTCTGATCTAGTGCAACCTCAATACAGCTGTGACAATACTTTCTCAAACTTATCCTTAAGAAACTGCCAGCTGCAACTAAGATCATATTAGGTCCCATTTTGTATCTTATGGGTGGCTGCATCTTCAGGGATGCACTGAATTAAATGCCTGGAATGCTTTGACCTGTGTCAAAGAATCCCAGACCCCAGAATCCCAGACGATTTTAATGTATGTGTATGATTATTTCGTAGGTTACTAATGTATGCTGCTCAAAAAAATAAAGGGAACACCTAAACAACACAATGTAACCCCAAGTCAGTCACACTTTTGTGAAATCAAACTGTCAACCCTGGTAGCAACACCGATTGATATTCAATTCCATATGCTGTTGTGCAAATGGAGACAACAGGTGGACATCAGAGGCAATTAGCAAGGCATCCCCAATAAAGGTGTGGTTCAGCAGGAGGTGGCCACAGACCTTTGCTTTCTGGCTGATGGTTTGGTCACTGTTGAACGCTGGCGGTGCCTTCACTCATGAGATGGAGCCTACAACCCACACAAGTGGCTCAGGTAGTGCAGCTCATCCAGGATGGCACATCAATGTGTGCTGTGGCATGAAGGTTTGCTGTGTCTGCCTGCGTTGTGTCCAGAGCATGGAGGAGCTACCAGGAGACAGGCCAGTACATCAGGAGTCATGGAGGAGGCTATAGGAGGGCAACAACCCAGCAGCAGGACCAGAGGGCCAACAACCCAGCAGGCTCTGCCTTTGTGCAAGGAGGAACAGGTGTAGCACTGCCAGAGACCTGCAAAATGACCTCCAGTGGGCCACCAATGTGCATGTGTCTGCTCAAACGGTCAGGAACAGACTTCATGAGGGTGGTATGAGGGCCTGACGACCACAGGTGGGGGTTGTACTCACGGCCCAACACCGTGCAAGACATTTGGCATTTGCCAGAGAACACCAAGATTGGCAGGTTCACCACTGGTGTCCTGTGCTGTTCACAGATGAAAGCAGGTTCACACTGAGCACATGTGACAGACGTGTCAGGGTCTGGAGACACTGTGGCTTAGAAACAGAGATGAGCACTGCACCCTAGAGTCAGATGTGACTGGCTTTCGAGCAAGAGAAACCTTTACCTTTAAGGGCATTACATCACAGTTGGATCAGTCTATAGTCTTTTCTTCCACTGTCACTCTGAGTGTAACTCCAAATGCAGACCTCCATGGGTTGATGGATTTGATTCCCATTGTTAAGTTTTGTGTGATTTTGTTGTCAGCATATTCGACTACAGTATGTGAACAACAATGGGAATACAGTATTTCAGTCATTCAGATCGTGGGATGCCTTATTTTTGTGTTCCCTTTATTTTTTTGAGCAGTATATTTCTTCTGGTTTCCAAGGGAAATAAGAGTGGACTGATAGGTGTGTATTAATCAGCAAAGAAATTGCCCATTTGGGAGATTGGCTCCCAATGATTGGGGGGGGGGAGATACTATCTTGACTAGGGATTAAGTGCGCAACTTAGGGGTCATATTAGACCACCATCTGCTGTGGTATGTAAAACCACCTTTTCCCCAGCTGCACCAAATTGCCCAGGCGGTCCCTCACAGCAGTAGTCATCTCGCTGGTAGACTCTTGTATTGACTACTTTAATGCTATCTATGTGGGCTTCCCTTGTCCCTGCTGCAGAGACTTCAGCGAGTCGAGAATGCAGCAGTCAGGCTGATCACGAGTTTGAGAAAATTTGATCATATCTCCCCAGCCTTGGCAGGTCTGCACTGGCTACCCAGGTACAAGTTGTTAGTGTTAACTTTTAAAACCCTGTATGGCTTGGGACCTTCCCCTCAGGTCTGCAGTCCACATCACTCGCTCCCTCTTCATCGGTGCAGCTTCAGGTGCTGTCCCTGAGATTGGCTAGGAGGACTGGGATGAGGAGAAGAGACTTCTTGGTGGTGGCACCAATGTTTTGGAATTCTATTCCACTCGAGCTGAGCCAGGCTACCTCGCTCCAGTCTTTTAAAAAGCAATTGAAGACTATGCTTTTTGAAGAGGCATTTGTAAATGTTATACCTATCCTTGGCTTTTAGACTGGGGACCAGCTTATACTTTCCCAGTTCAGCAGCTTTGGCCCAATTTTATGGCATGTTTACTGTCAGTTTTATTGTAGCTTATTTTTATTATAGTTTTATTGGGGGGGGGGTTACTTTTAAAATGTCTGTCTGTTGTATGGGGGATTTTATGTTGTTAGCCACCTCGTGTAGGGATTCATTCATTCTCCCTAGAGAGGCGAGGTATAAATGCAACTATAAGAATAAGTTTGGTCTTGAAACGGCCGTAGCCAGGGGGTGGCCGGGGGGGGTATCAGCCATCCCCCTGACCTAACAACCAAACCCCACCTCACCCCGGGATGCCAATGTTATGTATATATGTGTGTGACATTGTTGCCCCTCCTGAAAAAATATCTCCCCCCCACCCCGTCTTGAAATTACTTAATTGTTCTTGGGTCATATCCTTGAATCTTACAGCTACTAGAATTCAGAGTTGTACCAGAACTCAACAACTTCTTTTTCATGGCCTTTTGTTTAGAGCTCCTGGCCAAGGGAGAAGAGTCAAGTTAGGTGTCAGTAACAAAGCTTCAGTTTTCCTGTCACATAGTACTTTGAAGTGTTATTTATTGTTGGAGAAGGGATATAGAGATATAGTGTCTCAGGCAGAGCTCACCTCCTGTAGTTTTCTTCAAAGCATCACAGTACTACAGAGCAAAGAAGTGGTCTTAACAACTTTGTATAGCAAAGAGAGAGAGAGAGCTTATGTAGGATTGTTCACAGCTATACTCAAATAGAGAAGTATACGAATTTCAGAGCGTATTTATAGCCTCAGTATTTTATCCCCACATATATATTTCTAAAATAGTTTTAAAAATTGCTGCCTTAATATTAATGCTTTAAAATTCAGTAATAATGTTTTACATTTTACCAACATCTAAATGTGGACAACTGACTAGCCTTCAGTGGTTTATGGCCTGTAGACTTAATAGTAAAAAAAAAGTGACCCAAGCTGAAATCTGGCTTAAACTGTAACTTTTGCCTAATCTTTTTGATATCTTTTTGATACACTTTATCATTCACAATCAATGTACAGTATCTAAAATTCTAAATCCTTCATGGTTCCATCTGGCAAACATCCCTAAAATTTCAGTTGTTATAATTAAACACTAGGCAGGAAACAAACTCTCCATAAGGCCATACCCAGTCGGTGTGGTTAGAGAGTGAGAGGTCCAGCCCTAGGCTCCTCAAGTATGGGGTGCCTCAGGGTTCGGTGTTCTCTCCTCTCCTATTTAACATCTACATGACGCCACTGGGTGAGATCATTCGTTCCCACGGGGTGCGGTACCATCAGTACGCGGATGACACCCAGTTGTACATCTCGGCCCGTGGGGACCCCAGTGATGTCGTTGAAATCCTATCCGGATGCCTGGAGGCCATTGGGGTCTGGATGGGGGCCAATGGGCTTTGGCTGAATCACAGCAAGACAGAGTGGCTGTGGATAAGGGGCCCCACGTTATCCAGGGAGCTACCATCTTTGGTTCTGGATGGGGCTGTTTTGCCCCAGACAGACCCAGTGTGCAACTTGGGGGTTCTTCTGGACCTGCGGCTGCTGCTAGAAGAACAGGTAGCGGCTGTGGCCAGGAGGGCTTTTGTCCAACTTCGGGTGATTCGCCAGTTGCGCACGCTCCTGGACCAGGGCTCCTTGCTTATGGTCACCCACGCTCTGGTCACTTCCCGACTAGATTATTGTAATGCGCTCTACATGGGGCTGCCCTTGACGACCATTCGGAGGCTGCAGCTGGTCCAGAATGCGGCAGCCCGGGTGGTGATGGGATGCGGACGATATGCCCATGCCTCACCGCTACTTCGGGAGCTGCACTGGTTACCAGTTTGTCTCCAGGTGCAATTCAAGGTGCTGGTTTTGACCTTTAAAGCCCTATATGGCAGTGGGCCAGGATACCTTAGAGACTGCATCGTCCCAAGAGTGTCTGCCTGTCCAACCAGAGCGGACCGGAGGGGCTCTCTAATAGTGCCATCAGCTAGGGGTGCACATCTATCCAGCACCCGAAGGAGGGCCTTCTCCGTGTCCGCACCAACCCTCTGGAACCTCCTGCCAACAGATCTAAGACTTCAAAGAGAATTGCTGCCCTTCAGGAAAGGATTGAAGACCTGGCTGGCAGGGCAGGTGTGGGGCCCGAATGGGAACACGGTCCCCGCCTGCTGGCTTATGTAAACAATTAAGAACTCTCTCTTCTTCTTTTTATAGTGGGTGGGATGGGTGGGTGGGATATGGGTCTTTTAAAGTGGGTGGGATATGGGTCTTTTAAAGTATTTTTATGTGTTTTTAGAACTTGTTGTAATGCCGCCCTGAGTCGGGTTCTGCCTGAGTGGGCGGCATATATAAATATGACTATTAAATTAAATTAAATTAAATTAATTCTATTATTCTAAGGTAAATGTCGCCCTTTCTTGAAAGCCAGTCGTATTTGACTCTAGGGTTCTGTGATCATCTCTGTTTCATAGCCGAAGAGCCAGAGCTGTCTGCATCTGCATAATTTCTGTGGTCATGTGGCAGGCATGCCTAGACACCGGAGTGCATGGAACACTGTTTACCTTCCCACCGAAGTGGTCCCTATTTGTCTACTTGCAATTTCTTGCTTTCAAACTGCTAGGTTGGCAGGAGCTGGGACAGAGACTGAACCTCATTCCATTGTGCAATACTCGGGTATCGAACTGCTGACCTTCCACCTTCCAGTCACCACATGAGCCACTGCAGTTTTATAATTCTATAAATTATTTCTCCATAAATTCCATTGTTTCAAATTGGCTTACTCTAACTATGACTTCCTTTAGTACAGTAAGCCATAGTTAGAGGAGGCATGCTTGAATCTTTGGAATTTAAAGAGGAGCTTGCTCAATAAATTCTAATTGATGTACTCTAGTGCTATTTCTGATACTGAACAGCAGGATTTGGGCCATTCTAAACACTTATGTAGTCTGAGGAACTATGCTTATATAAGCATTTTCTGAGTGACCAAAATACCTTTGGGATGGGACAACCCGCCACCTGTTTAGAGTTTCTTTTAATTTATTACTAACCATTATATAACAGTTGTGCATATGGTTGTTTTTCTAGATTAGAATCTGATAGTGTTTGTTAGCATTGCTGTGTTTTGCCCAGGTGGCTTATATTGCAAGAGTATGCAGCATTCATTAACACCACTAAAATGCATTCTTACTGGTTCAGCAGCTCACAGGATTCTGTTATGCCACAGGATCACCGTATGAAAAATCTTCTTATACGTAAATGTAGACATTGTCTAGGAAATCATGAGATTACAAAAATAATTTATGTGCTATTTTCTTTTTACTATTTTCATTTATGAACATGTTATCTTTATAACCTTTTAAAAACTGTGTCTTATAAGCAAAGACTAATATGTACTTAAATTTTTTTGAGGCTAAAAGTTTACTTGCTTGGCCTTTTCTATGTATTTTAGCATGAATACATTTCTTTTCATAGTTGGAATCTAACTAATCTAGTATCAAGTCTATGACATTTTGGCCAAAATCCTGTTGTTTAGTATAATAAACTACACTGAATCAGTGAGGATTTAGTGAGTCAACTTCTCCATGTTCCATTGATTCAAACGCTAAAGTTAGTTGCAGCTAGAGTAAGCCCATTTGAATCAATGAAACTTACAGAGGAGCTGACCTCCAAAGTGCCCATTGATTCAATGGATCTCCTTTAGTGTGATTTACTATGCCGAGCAACAGGATTTTAGCCATTGTTTGATATCATGTGATCTTAAAGTATGCAGGTTAAAACAGCATATTAATTCAGACTACCTGCTTTGATTATTATTTAAAGTCAACACTTAATTTCAGTAGCCATATACATTAAACGAGGCTTTTCAGACTTTAATCCATTATCTTTTTTCACTATTCAACTTGTAGCCCACAGCCATTTGATTAACACTATTGCCTGAAGTATCTTTTCCTACACCGTCAAACACATTCATTTAACCCACCTGCCCTGTTATTTTATTATTTTAGCTTTGTCCTTGTATCCTTCAACTCTACAACATGCCATGGGAATAGTTTGTAAGAAAGATGTTATATAACTAAATGTTTTTGAAATACTGTATTTCATAACCTAGGTGACAAGATTTATTGTTCTTAGTTAGACATGCTGTATCAACCTGCAGACTTGATCTAGGAGAATAATTTACTCAAATGATTCATTTTCATGAACTGCATTCAGATTTTTTTCTAAAAAAACTGTATTGAAAAGTCCTCTCCCCCTTATATATTTTTCCTCATGATAAATTTAATACTCTCATAGTATCTGCATACATTTTTTGAGATTTAACTATTTCCCCCTTTCCTGCTTAATTTATCAGCAAACTACTTAGAAAAGTAGTTTAATTATCCTGCAGTTCTTTTAACATAGGACATGAGATATATTAACTTACACCAATGCCAAAGATTTTTCTGTATCTGAAACCTGGTGTTGTCCTCTTTGGTCAATGATGTTTGTTTGTTTATTCATTTCATTTCATGCCACCCTAGATTGTCACTCTGGGGAGTGAACATACACATATATAAATCCAATAATAAATAAATTTAATCAGCCCACTCATCATATACACCAGAATCCAAGTATAAAAACCCTTATATTTAAAAAGGCCAGAACAGTGATAATAACTTAATGTGGTGGTATAATCAGCTGGGGGTGGGGGGGATGACAACGATAATGACAATATGTCAGCCTGTCCAGCAGGAGGGAGATATTCCACCTAGTGACAAGGACCTAAATCATCCAAGGTTGGTAAGCAGTGTAGCTGCACTAGTGTAGGGAAGACCTGATCCCAACATCAGATCTGGCTGGGCAGCTGCATTCTGAACCTGTTATAGTTTCTAAGCCATTTTCAACGGAAGCCCCATGTAGATCACATTACAGTAATTGATTCTTGAGATTACCAATGTATGAACCAGAGTCTTGAAGGATTTTGTGTCAAGGAATGGGCAGAACTGGTCTGTTGGCCTAAAATGAAAAAGGGGAGCTTTGGCCGCAGCAGATATTTGCTAGTCCATGGAGAGAGCTGGTTTCAGGATAATGCCCAGATCTCGAAGCTCGATACAATACATCCTATCAGATGGACTTCTCAATAGCAGGATCTCTGTCTTGTATGGACTTAGCCTTAATTTGTTAGCCCTCAGCCAGACCACTGCTGCCAGACACCGATTTAGAACTTCTATAGCATCCACTGCTGAAAATGAAAGAAATAGCGCTGCAACATGCATCATGTAGGGACATTTTGAGAAGGGAATTAGTAATTGTTTTACTAAGCTACTACAAGGTAGAGTGAGCTGGAAAGGTCATGGCTAAATTAATAATGTGGAAAGTTATTCTTTTATTTCTTTGGTAGCAAACCAAATTTGCCATGTGAGAACCCTGTGGAAAGGCTGAGTTGGCCCAGGTTCTAGCAGTTGCTAAAGTCAGTTTTATCCACTGTTGTTGATCAGGAAGGATGAGCTCCAGAACCTTTTACAGGACCCATGTAAGACTAGCTTCCCTGTCATGTTTAGGAATTCTGCTGGATTTTAGCCAAGAAAACTATATTTTGCAGAGTAGCGACTAAATATTTTGTTACCTGATCCTTCACTAAATGTTTTGCTTTTTCCTTGAAACTTTTGCTAAATGTGCCAGGAGGTGTTTATTGTTTCTTTGAAATTTACTTAAAAACTTAAGTGCAAATGATTCAATATATAAGGTGAAAGATTCAAACAAATAGTTTGAAAAACTACCTGAGTGAGTTTAGGTGCAGATGGTGGTTCTAGTGGAGCTCGTGGTGTGATGGTGAAAATGAAGAAAGGTGTTTAATTTAATACTTCCTGGACCATATGTACCCTCAAAGCAATGAAAAATCACAAGATTTTTAAAATTTCTCAAAAACAGATGAAAAGCAAATTAAAAACATGTTTAAAGTATTTAAAAATAGATCAACAGTTCTAAAAATCATCTTCAAAACCAACTTTGCATTTCAAAGCCTATTGAAAACAATACTTTGCTAGCTGCCTACCAGAAACTCATCTAGAAGAGCATTCTTTTTGTTTTCCCTTTGAGAAGAGTAACTAAAATTCTGCTACAGGAAAAGTCCTGTCTCTTATACACACTAACCTAGTTTCTCAGGATAAGGCAATCAGGCCTCAGCAGAAGATCTCAGATTCCAGATGGGCTCATGCTTGAGGACATCCTGACCCCTGAGTGATTTAATTATTCTTTCAACATACAAAAGGACTAGTCTGTCTCAGTCTAGATCAGTTGATGTATAGGAACAGGAAGTATGAAACAAGGAAGGAGGCATAAATATATTTCATTTAAATTGATTTTTGGGTCCATATGTTTGCTATTCAGGCTGTGAATGAAGCAATATCCTCCTTCGTGTGAACATAGTTCTGGATTATTTCTTAGTTGTGTTTATATTTTAAGTATCTAATCTCCCTTTCCCAAAAAGTGAACTATAACATTATACAGTATATATGTAGAAATGCTAGCACCAGGTATGACACACAAGTTAGCAATCAAATTTTATTTTATTTTTGATGTTATGATGGCCCAGTCATGTTGTTTGCATATGCCATATCTGTCACGTTTTGGGAAATTTCTGTCAAATAAGGGAAATTTCAAGGCCCAAACAGGAAACTGGACAGCTATGCTTATCCTGTGCTGGCCTCCAGTCTAACTCCAGTCTAATTGCAGTCTAACTAATACGGGATGACGGCACGAAAGAGTGTAAAATACAGGGTTTTTACAGAAATTTCCCAAAATTTGACAGGTATGGCATATGCTAATAGCATTCATGTTCTTTCAACAAATAGATATCTGTTGATAGCTGCTGGCAAGGGATGTGATGGGAGATTAGATCATGCTCTAAGAATTTGAGGATCTACATTTGAAGTAGATAGAAGTCAGATCTTCTGTGATATTTTCTGTAATATTCCCTGCAATTTTATTTGAGCATCATGAAGCAACATACCTTTGGATTCCTTTGCTTTCTGGCTTATGCCTGTTTTGTAAAGTTGTTGCTGAAGATCCATACACTGTACTAAAGGAATTTGTTTTTGGATAATAATGGTACAATATGCAGCGGGTTTGGATAATAATTGTTTAACATTGTCAGAGCAGTTCGGGAGCATAAAACAGAGCAGGCTTAGTGGCATGATGTAATTTACATGCTATTCATATATAATATGGTCTCAACTAGTACCATGAAACCCTGGGAATCATCCTGCTGTGCATAAGGCAAGGAAAAATTGTGAGTATGAGTGCTAAAAATTTTAAAGAAAGTACAAATAGACCCTGTAGATGGTAATGACAGTGTTTTGTTATCTTTATGTTGTTTTCCTTGCATGCTTGTTAACAAGTGGAGTCAGAGTGTCTGAGAGAGAACCCTAACAAGTTCCTTGTAATCAGCTTCGGAATGTTTCTGTCAGGCACAAGAAAAATGCTCAGCTTGAACAAAGCTGTATTTTCCTCCTAAGAAACACATTTGTTTAAAGATTGGCCTGTCAATTTGTGAATCAACATTTTGGTTTTTTTGCTCAGACATCATGCTTTTGCCTTCCTCCCCCTCTAGAAGGGGAAATAATACAAAGCTGCTATTTGTTGTTTGAAGGAAGTAAACTTCATCAGGTCGACTTAGATGTGTGCTTCAAATGTCACTCAGTACAGCTTTCTTGTAATGAAACGCTGCATACAGATTTCTTCCTTTAGGCTCAAGGGGATTAGGCCCAGTAAAAGAAAAATTCAGCCTTCCTTGCTGTGGTGCATCAGAGTGAGAAGTTTAAAAATCCACAATTTATTCAAATATTGATATTTCTACTTGTCAGAAGAGAGGGGCCTTGAAATTTCCACTGAGCACTGTTGTCAGAAGAATTGCAAGAAATGTGTCAGATAATTCATAAATGGAGTTCACTACTGTGAAATCAGTTGGGAACGGCAAAATATATATTCTTGTCGATGTAGAAGAGGGGCAATATAACAGAAAATAACACTCACTTTTCCATCATGTCAAGCAAATGCTCAATTTGGGCAAGGTATTTTTTTAAACAGCTTGCTGCTTCTAGAGGAGCCCACAATGCATGAAAAATGTTTTGAGTTCTGCTTTGTAGACAAGAGATCTGTTTGTTGTTTTGCTCCCTCTGAGACCTTCCATTTCCCATCCTGCAGTAGCCAATCAGAAAACAGATGTTTACAAGGCTTTGTAAGCAGTCCTGGTTTCTGCATGTGGTTTGCATTAGGGCCTCCAAAAGCTGTGAACGACTAGGGTAATGATGTAAGGCACTAGTGTAAATTCCAAACTGTTGATAGAAGTGAAGGAAGCTTCAAAAATATTTTAACCCACCATGTGTTGAAATCATCTACAGCTTCACTTTCAGAGTGTAGAAGTGGAATGTGGAAATCATAATCTGTACACAGATGACATTTACTGTACCTTTAAAATTCCTTATGTAGTCTTGCTTTCTCAGGTTGGTACACATAATATTTATGTACGTGCCTACGATCCAGAAATGCTTTCTTTAACTTATGGACTGTGCAGTGCAAACCTTACTTTGTCGACACAAAATAAGCCCTACTGAATCCCATGGGATTTACTCCCAGTTCAGGGCATATAAATTTGAGACACAGGAAGGTATCCTATTCTATTGAAGTGGGACAAAAGTATGATGATGGATTTTCTAGTACTTTCCTAGTATATAATCTACAGGCATGTGATAGATAAATAACAGAACAGAAGATGAGATAACAACAACTATAGTGAAGCATCTCTTCTTGCCATATGATTACATAGATCATTAGGCTATTGAAAAGAGGCATTTCTGGTGCAGCTTGCAGCTTATTTGTTAGGTTGCAATATTAAACTAGGAAATTGTTTTTGTAATGTTACATAGAATCAATGTAGTTAAAAAGATTCCTAACGTCTGAAACCAGGGATTCTCAACCTGTGGCCTGTGGTCCAGATGCAGCTACAGCACCATTTCATGTGCCCCCCCCCCCCCCCCCACTGATTCCACCACACCAGGAAGTGCCAAGTGGTGGAGGAAGGGCAAAATGGCCACCTCTCCCCTGAAGCTGTCTGAGGAAGTGTGACCCGGCCCCTGGCTTTAAAAGGTTGAGAACTCCGGTCTTAAATGCATATTCATAGACATTTTGTTTTTTCCTTTTTAAAAAGTTGTCTTGTTAAAAAACTAACAATTTGCTTTTAGTTCAGAAGAAAATATATTAGTTTCTAACTGTTTTCAAATATCTCGAGATATTATTATTATTATCATAATTATTATTATAATTATTATTAAAGTTAATTTATATCCTGCCCTTCTGGCGCTAGCGGCACTCAGAGCGGCATTACAACATAAGAAAAGAAAGCTTTCTGCAACAAAAGAAAGCTGTCTCACAATACATAGTGCATAATACAATATAATAAACACACCCACCAGAACAATACAATGGAAAACAGTTACAATAAAATACAGAGAGTAACAAGGTATCGCTTAGCAACAAAGTTAGATAGTCAATACAGGTGTGGGTAGTTGAACTTGCTGGCCACCGGGCGGGCAAGGCAGGCTCCAGCTGGGAAAGTAGGCGGGAGCAGCATTCACCGCCCCAACGAGCTGCAGGTGAGGGTATGGTCATCATCTTCGGCCCCCGGCGGTGACGAGGCCAGGGGTAAGTGGGCAGGAGCGCTCACTGCTCTTTATCCTTCCCAGGTGGGCGAGGCTCGAGAAGGTGGGTGGGAGCAGCGTTCATTGTACCAAATGGTCTTATCATCCTCTTCGTCCCCCGGCAGTGACGAGGCCAGGGGTGAGCAGGCAGGAGTGATCACCACCTTTTATCCTTCCTAGATGGGCGAGGCTTGGGAAGGTGGGCGGGAGCAGCATTCACTGCCCCGACAAGCAGCAGCTGAGGGTCTGGTCATCCTCTTTGGCCCCCGGTGGTGACAAGGTCAGAGGTGAGCAGGCAGGAGCGCTCACCGCCCTTTATCCTTCCCGGGCGGGTGAGGCTCAGGAAGGTGGGCAGGAGCAGCATTCACTGCTCGAATGAGCTGCAGCTGAGGGTCCGGTCATCCTCTTTGGCTCCCGGCAGTGACGAGGCGAGTTGACACTGATCTTTATGTTTGTTTGTTTATGTTTATTCAATTTTATATCCCGCCCTACTCAACACATGGCCGACTCAGGGCGGCTAACAACATATAAATGACCCTGGGACACCCCACAGGGTTTACATAAAGATACAATATTCAAATTATAATAATAAATACAATGTTATAAGTAAATACAGTATAAGGCAAGACAGTCAATAACAACACAAATAATACAAATATCAGCACCACATCAAAATAATATATCAATAATTACAATAGAATCACAAAGGATGAAAACATTAAGTAATATAACAAAATCACCAAAGTACCAGATGCGCCAGGAGCCAGGTGCGTGGCGGCAAAGTTCCTCCTGGCACCCCTCGCCTTTTAAGTCCTAGGCGAGGGGGGGAGGGCGGAGCCCCCAGGACGCCGGCCGATGGAGTGGCCGGCAAGACCTCTTCACCCTTTAAGTATTCATGAAGTGTTTAGAATTTCTTTTAGGAATGTAGAATGCAGAGGCAGAATAAATAAATTCCACTATCCAATTTCTATACCAGGCTAATGTTTTTTTAAAAAAACTTGTTTTAAGCTTTTGGGTTCAGTGCCCCTCCTTCACACATGGTGTGGTCCTCCCCTTTTTTGGCATCTTGATCAACATGACTGCCACTATCTTCTGCATTGTTCGAAGGATGCTACGTAGCAGTATGGATGAGCAGGACCACAGAATGAGGGAGCTGATTGTGCAGTCAGTATTAATATTATTCAATTTGGCCTATTACCTTATTTCACCTTTTCCTGCTTGGAGCAATGTCTGAAACTCTCTAGGTTTGTTAATATATAGTTAACCCCCTAGTGCAGTGATGGCGAACCTTTTAGAGACCAAGTGCCCAAACTGCAACCCCAAAAACACTTATTTATCACAAAGTGCCAACACAGCAACAGGGGTGGAAGTAAATTTATTTATTTATTTCGTATATTTATATCCCGCCCTATTGGTGCAAACACCACTCAGGGTGGCTACCAACATAGAAAATAAATACAATAAAATACAAAAACAATAAAAGGCCTTTACAGATAAAAATGTTGCTGAATCCCGGATCTAAAATGCATTCTAAAACCACATAAGCCCTCAATACCCTCCCTAATTCCTTAAGAGATAGATAACCAAACGGAGAGAAAAGAGAAAAAAAAGAAGAAATAAAAACAGAAAGGGAGGAAGAGGGGGAGATAAAAACAGACAAGTCGGTTGCAGGGCATTATTTATATAAGCCAGCGGGACTGGGCCGTCACACCTGATGGCCCCCACCCGCTGGCATAACCAGGTCTTAAGTGCCCTCCTGAAGGGGAGCAGCTCTGTCTGGAGGCACAATTTAGATGGTAAGAGGTTCCACAGGGCCGGGGCAGACACAGAGAAGGCTCCCATTGGTCTGCTGGGCAGAGGAGCAGGGCAAACTCTGTGCTGGGGGAGGCTTTGGGCTGCTGGGCAGAGTGGTGGGGCGAACTCTGTGCTGAGGTGACTGCACGGGTGTCCACAGAGAGGGCTCCGAGTGCCATCTCAGGCACACATGCCTTAGGTTCACCATCACTGCCCTTGTGCTTGGCTAGCTTCCATCTATGGAGAGACTATAGACTTGAAACAGGACATAGTTAGACCAAAATTCACAGCTAGATTTTATTTTGTAACACCAGAGGATCTACCTTTATCTCAGTTCTTTGTTCTTAGCCAGAAGAGCATCTACTTCCTACTTCAGTTCCAGCACAAGCAATAGGTCGCCCCAGAGAACCGCATTAGAATGCCTACAATTTATCTTCTTGGGGCAGAATAGGGGCATAGAAGTTTATAGGCCTTTTTTTTAAAAACAACTTTTATACCCTTTCTCTTTTACCCCAATCCTCTTTCCCCATTTTTATAGTACCATTACTAAGGAAAGTGTACTGACCTAAAAACCTTATGCATAACTTTGTGTCTTATTATTATCAGACGCATTGCTGTAATGACATAAAATGGAATATTCTGAATTCCAAACAGAGATACTAATTAAGGAGAATGTTAATCAGAAAAGAATAGGAAATTTTTGGTCCATCTTCATCTCTTCCAAGAGTCAAATTGGTGCACTTTAGTGCCTTCATTAACCAGACTGCCCGATCTTTCTTGTTGTCTAAAAGCAAATACCATCATGAGGCAGTATCCTTACTGGCACTTGAACATCTGTTTTATTTATTTTCATATTTAGTATTTTATACTATTTGTAACATTTGGGACAGCTTCCCAGTCTGTTTCATTAGCTTTCTCTTTTCTTTTGGTTGCTCCAGAGTGGACACTATAAGAGACTGACATCTTTGGCTCGTTAGAGCATAGATGCCTGCAGAAGCTGACGTTTTCCACGCATGCTTGCAGCCTATTTCTCCTTTACATCCATTGCTTACTGTCTGCTCGGTGTCTAGGCGAATCTGTCATCTGTGCCAGAGCACAGCCCGCTGCACCACTGACAGTAAGAAGGTAAACGCTTGCTGCCTGAATCCCCCATTAACTTTGTGAGGCGTATTGATTTCTTGTAAAAATAATGATATTGACAGGCTTTCTAGGAGTAATTGTTTCCAGAGCACAAAGGTCAGTACTGAGAGTGAAGGGTTTTGGAACATGGGTACTCTACAGATATTTGTGTAAAGTGCCGGAGGATGGCTAGAAACCAACAGCAACTGTTTGAGACTTTTAGATATATTAAGTAAGCTGACAAAGCACCTAGTAGGGGGCTGTTGATATTATTGTACTCATAAGTCCTTCCTAGCAAACAATTTACCTGGACAACACCATGTGAACAGCTGCAGAAAAAAATCTATTGTAATATCATAGAGATAGTCCTCTCTCTCCAAGACATTTGTATCTGGCTTACAATGTTTTGTGAGGTTTTGTTTGGTTCCAGTTCCATAACCTGGTTGTGAAATTGAGTCTGTGATAGAGAGAAGGGGAAATTGTTTTTGAAGGAGGAAATATCACCGGGGTGAAATCAGGCATTCAATCATCTTTACCTATAAGAAGGGGGTTGGGCCATGCGTGTCCGGAATGCGTGTCCACACACTTCCAGCCCATCCCGTAATGCACCGGCCACACTTATCTTACCTCCCGGACAACATCGGTGCAAGGGTCTGGGGACTGAGAGTGGGGCCAACGCCCCACGAATGGAAAAATAAAAAAAACTACATTACCCAGCGTCCTCTGTGCCGAGGCACGCCTCAGCCAATCAAGCATGAGGACGCAAATGCAGAGGAGGCGGGACAGCCAGCACACGAGCGAGAAAAAAACCGGCCGACTTGTGCGCGCCTTTTCCCCCTCAGCAGCTGCTCTCCAGCGGCCCTAAAAAGCTACCTCACCACCACCATTCCCGCCGCCTCCTTCTCCCCCGGCTGACCTACTAGGTGAACTCCGTTGGGATGGCGGCAGTAGGAAAGGCAGCGGCAGCAAGGCACCTTTTTAGGGCCGCCGGAGAGACCCTTCGTGTTGTGTCTGTCTCTCCTCCCTGCCTCCTTCTCCCCCGGCCGACCTGCAACACAAAGGGTCTTTCCGGCAGCCCTAAAAAGCCACCAAGTCACCGCCACTGCCGCCGCTGTCCCCGCCACCACCGTCCCAGTGGAGTTCACCTGACAGGTCAGCTGGGGGAGAAGGAGGCGGGGAGGAGAGATGGCTGCAAGATGAAGGGTCTCTCTGGCAGCCCTAAAAAGGTGCCTCCCTGCCTCCTTCTCCCCCGGCTGACCTACTGGGTGAACTCCGCTGGGAAGGTGGCGGCGGGAACGGCGGCGGTGGCGAGGCACCTTTTTAGGGCCACCAGAGAAAGCACAAGTGGGGGGGGGGTTTGTGTGAATGTGTTGTGTTGTGTGTGGGGTGTGTGGTTGTGTTGTGTGTGTATTGTGTGTGTGTGTGTCCTATGTGTGTGTGTGTGTGTGTGTGTGTGTGTGTGTGTTGTGTCAGTGTGTGTTGTGTGGATTTGCTGTGTGGGTTTGCTGTTTCTGGGTGTGGTGGGTGTGGGTTTGCTGTGTCTGGGTGTGGTGGGTGAGGGTTGTGTGTCGAGCGTGTGTTATACATGGGAGTGTGTGTGTGTGTGTGTCGTGTGTGTTGTGTCGTGTGTGATGTGTGTGGCTGTGGTGGGGGTGGGTTGTGAGTTGTGTGTGTGTCTCGTGTGGGCATGTTGTGTTTGTGTGTATTGAGTGTGGGGGAGAGCACCTTCCCTGACGGATCCCTGCCACCAATACACAATCCATACCTGCCCAGCAAGGCTGGGCAAAATAGCTAGTTAATTCTAACTTCTAATATAACATTTGCATTGAGTCAGAAAACCACCCTCAAATTAGACACAAGTATTCTCAGTATTTTTGCAAATTTTCTGGTTACCCCTACAATTCCAGGCATAGTGGAGATGCCAATGACTGCTGGCACTCACAAGAATAATTTGTCATGTAGATGAGAACAGCTGTTCAAAGACATGTAAATCAATACATCTCTGCAAAGGAGTTGGTTCTAGAAATTCATGTATTTATCTTTTGCCTGTAGTTTTGTAAGAAGGGAGATACAGTAACTTAAATGCTTATCCTAGTCAAACACAGTAAGAAGCGCTTAAGTTTGTGTAAATCAATGTATATAAGTGCACCTATGTTTGTACTGGATTTTACTGATTTGTTGTTGTTGTTGTTTTGTGCTATCAAGTTGTTTCAATTATGGTGACCCTGTGAATGAGAGATCTCCAAAATATATATCCCCAGGAGCGCTTCTCATCACTTGCAAACTAAAGCCTTAGGTTTCCTTTAGGGCAGGGACTCTCAACCTTACTGCGCCATGGCTGGACAATTCCCTGTAAGACCATGCTGTGGGCCAGACATGTGGTTTCCCCTGTGGCAAATGCTGCCATAAACTGTGATGGCCATGTTTGCACATGCACAGGCTCATTTGCGCATGCGTGGACATGTTTACAGCTGTCATAAATTCATCCAATTCCGCTTCCGGGGTCGTTGCCATGGGCCAGATGAAATGGCATTGGTGGCCGCGTCCATCCTGTGGGCGGTAGGTTGTGAACCCCTGCTTTAGGGAGTCAATCCATCTCACATTTAATATTCTTTTTCTGCTGCCTTCAACCTTTCCCAGCATTATTGTCTTTTTCCAGATAATCTTGCTTTTTCGTGATGTGCCCAAAGTACAACAGCCTCAGATTCATCATTTCTGTCTCTAGCGACAGCTTAGGCTTGATTTGCTCAAGGACCCAATTGTTTGTCTTTTCAGCTATTGCATTCCTTCCTATCTCCTTTCCTGGGGATTGGATTTATTTGGGGATTGGGTACTGATAGACCTAATGTGATTATTGGCATTAAAACGTGGAGTTTGAGGCCTCAGATTTCTTCAAAC
>JAWDJE010000003.1:107282500-107295000 GCA_035047345.1 Bradypodion ventrale | reverse complement strand
TACCCCTCCATTTTGTCAATATTTAATTTAATTTTAATTTAATTGTCAAATTTATATACCACCCACTTGGCCAAGGCCAACACAGGGCAATTCACAATCACAATTAAAACATGTTAAAAACAATTAAAACTACCCACCCCCTAAACAAGGGGTGCAGGAACCGAAGGCACCGTGGGGAAGGAGTTTCTTCTACACCATCCACCCAATGGAGGTTACCCTTCCACCTGCACCCCACACTTGGCCCGCCAGCCAGGCTTTAAGTTCTTTTCTGAAAGGCAGCAATTCCGTCCGGAGATGTAGCTCTGTTGGCAGGAGGTTCCAGAGGGCTGGCGCAGACACGGAGAAGGCCCTCCTGCTTGTGCCAGAGAGGTGAGCCCCTCTGGCTGATGGAACAATTAGGGAGCCCCTCCGGTCTGCTCTGGTTGGACAGACAGGCGTCTTTAGGGCGATGTGGTCTCTTAGGTATCCTGGCCCACTACCATATAGGCCTTTAAAGGTTAAAACCAGCACCTTGAATTGCACCTGGAGGCAAACTGGCAATCAGTGCAGCTCCCGGTGCAGTGGCAAAGCGCGGGCATAACGCCCACACCCCATCACCACCTGGGCTGCCACATTCTGGACCAGCTGTAGCCTCCGAATGGTCATCATGGCGCAGGGACAAAGGCAAGAAAGGTAGATGCACAGGTTTGGTTTCCCACTGAAATGCATTGGGAACATACAAACAGAAAAGCTTTAGAATACTGTACAAGAAATTGATTTTCAATACATTTAAATGGGAAATTGCAATTTCCACCCTCTTGTGGCCCCCTGTGGTAATGACCCACCAAACATATGTTTTTCTTTCCTCGGCCCTTCTTTCTCTTGGCCCCTGAACAGCTGTGGCGGCAGTGGAGGTCTTCGGCCAGCCTTGCTGTAAATATCCTTTTACAACAGCCTTGCTGGACAGCATTTGGACTATAAAATGCACATTCATTCCCCCCCTTTTTTTTTGGGGGGGGGAGTGCGTCTTATGGTCCAAAAATACAGTAGGTGAATGGAGTAATTATAAATTATACTTTATGTTTTCTCTTACACACTTATTTGCCTAGAAGCCATATCTGAAGAATAATCTATTGTTCTGCATGGAATCCTTCACCATCTCACAATATGATAGCTGGGATTGACCACTGAAAGTAAAGGTCTATTGTTTTTGATCACAGTAAAAAATAACAAAGCTAAAGTAAGCTGCCTGATAACACACGCCTTAGTAGAGAGATCATGTACTTCTGGGGCATGTATCCTTCCTGGCACGGTTTGTAGGACAGTAGAAGGACTGCAGGTGAGTATAGCCCCTCCTTAGAGGCAGCCTAGGTGGACTAATTAACTTTCTAAACTCCTTTTATATCTTAATTTACCCATTCAATTTGTTGAATACACTTCAGATGTTTACTTTATACTCCTTTCCTTTCATTCAGCTGAATCTTTTCTTGCATTAGCATATCTTCACAGAAGGAAATAGGCTGGCTTTTGATATACTTCTTTGAAGTCCTCTTTAACCTGAGGTCAGTTGAAGATGTCAATTGTCCATTTGTTTGGGGCACACACTGGCTCATAGCTTCTCAGCCAGCTTCTTTAGAGAAACCTTGACATTTCCAGATTCTCTGCAGTTTCTTCACATTTCCGTCTGATAAATGAATGTATTTCTTTAATGGAATGATTCTAGCTATTTATAAAACAGTGTGAATCAATATCTATTATGATATGTTTAAGAAGACATACTAACACGATATCTCTAATTTGCTGCTGCTCTTAGAATTATCTTATGTATTCTTTCTTTTATGTTTGTTAGCATTTTATTTTACTGATACAGTGGAACCTTGTATAATGAACGCCCCCTATAGTGACTAAATTGCATAACAAATAGGTTTTTAAAGAAAATGACGCCACACGTCATTTTAAAGGGAAAAACCACTTGGCAAAAAAAAAAAAGTTGGAAAAATCATACAATGATAAAATCGCATAGCGACCAGACCCATGGAATGAATTAAAATAATTATACGGGGTTTTACTGTATTGACAAAGAGAATGAAGCTTGAGGCATGCAAGTGTAGTGAAAATAAATTATACTTTGTATTTTATTTGCATAGAAGCCAATTCTGTGGAATAAGCCATTATTTTGGATGGAGTCTTCCACCAACTCAGAATATAGCTGGTATTGATCACTGAAATTAAAGGGTGGTTATTCTTGATCATATAAGGCATGGAGCACCTCCCCCCCTGAGTTGGTGGGGGAAGTTGAAGCACCTGAGCCAGCTTCTATTGGACATGGGGGACTTTGTCTCTGCTGAAGCTGTCGCCAAGGTGTGGAAGCATCTGTGCTGGCTTTTCATTGTTGCTGAGGCCGCTGCCGACGCTGGGTTCGTTGAGCCTCATTCTTGTTACGTATGCTGTACCATTTTGTATTTACTGTATTTTGGATTTGTATGGATTTGTATTTACTTTATGGATTTGTGATGATGTAACCCTGTAACTTGTAACCATATTCTTATTGTATTTTGTATTATGTATTTTGTATTATGTATTGAGTGGTGCGTGCACTAGTAGAGCGGGGTATAAATAAACAATTCTATTCAATTCAATAAGAGAGATGTGATTTGCTGGTTTGTTATGCTACCTTTCTCCACCAGTGATGATCCAAGGTGGCATATAAATATTTAAAATCAACTATATTAATAAACAAAATTATAAATAAGATTTTATAGGACCTCAGTTGCTTGATTCATCTTTAATAGCCACTCTAAACAGGTCAGTTTTAAATTATCAGAAGAAGGAGAGGAGGCAAGGAACTAGCTCCACCTCCTGAGGAAGAGAGTTCCATAATCTAGGAGCAACTGCAATACAACTCATCTGGTGATTCCTCAGTAGATGTGCTTATGAAGTGGTGAAACTGACAGAAGGCACTTCCCTGAGGATCTTAATACATGTGAGTGCTTGTACAGGAAAATAAGAATTTCAAAGAGCCTAGTCCTGAGTTATAAAGGGTTTTAAAAGTCATGACTATAACACACTCCCTTTAATAAAAAATATTATTAAAAAAAATTACACACTCCCAAAATGGTATGTGAACATGTCTATATTTAAGCAATATTGGTGACACTAATTAGATGTGGATGAAATGTGTTTATGCATGTAACCCTTATTTGAGAATAAGCACAATCAGCTCATTACCACCACTGCCACTATCATTACTATCACCACTGCTACTTTTAATTCATAATTTTTTTACATAGAAGTAGAACTTTATTTCAGCGAAGAAATATGTCCAACCCTGTTTTTAGGTAGCTAGGGCTGAGATGGCAATTTAACAGCCAAATATCAATACATAGCACAATCCTAACCATGTCCCAAGATGTCCAATGAGACTTGCTTCTAAGGCAAGTGTGATTGTAGTATTAGTTTATTAGTTTTTGTATTCACAGGGGACACTGTTTGTATTTTTTAATTCGAACTTGAAAACCATGGGCTACATACCAGTTAGGCTAAATGTGTATTTGTATACAAGTTTGGGAATAACATGTCTGGGGATGTTAGTAAAATAGCAAGTTGTATGGGCTTTGTCATATTTAATTTAATTTTTCAACTTGTTCACCGCCCACTCAGGGCGGCTTACATAATCTAAAAACTCCACACAATAAAAACGGTTAAAAACCCCACCTACATTAAAATCTCACCTACCCCAAGAAGCAGAGAGAGGATGCATCATGATAAAAGCCAGTGAGCAGGAACCACATTACCCTCAGGGCCCCACACCTGCCCCGACAGCCAGGTTTTAAGACCTTTCCTGAAGCGCAACAACTTTATCTGCAACAGTAGCTCTACTGGCAGGAGGTTCCAGAGGGCCGGTGCGGACACAGAGAAGGCCCTTTTTCTTGTGCCAGAGAGGCAAGCCCCACTGGCTGATGGAACAATTAGGGAGCCCCTCCGGTCCGCTCTGGTTGGACGGACAGATGTCCTTAGGATGATGCGGTCTCTTAGGTATCCTGGCCCACTACCATATAGGGCTTTAGAGGTCATAACCAGCAACCTTGAATTGCACTTGGAGGCAAACTGGTAATCAGTGCAGCCCATCACTACCCGGACTGCCACATTCTGGACCAGCTGCACCCTCCAAATGGTTGTCAAGGGCAGCCCCATATAGAGCGCACTGCAATAGTCCAGTCTGGAGGTGACCAGCACATGTGTGACCATAAGCAAGGAGTCCCTATCCAGGAGCGGGTGCAATTGGCGTATCACATGGAGTTGTGCAAAGGCCCTCCTGGCCATGACCACCACCTGCTCTTCTAGCAGCAGTTGAGAGTCCAGGAGAACCCCCAATTACACACTGGGTCTTTCTGGGGCAAAGTAGCCCCATCCAAGACCAAGGATGGAAGTTCCCGGACTTGTGCAGGCCCCCGAACCCACAGCCACTCAGTCTTGCTGGGATTCATTTGTAACCTGTGAGTCCCCTTCCAGACCGCCACAGCCTCCAGACACCCAGATAGGACTTAGACAGCATCGCTGGGGTCCCCACGTGCCGAGATGTACAGCTGAGTGTCATCCCCATACTGGTGGTACTGCACCCTGTGGGAATGGCTTCATGTAGATGTTAAATAGGAGAGGAGAGAGCCCCGAGCCCTGAGTGCTTTGTCATATTACATATTTGGTGTCGATTCTCAGACAAAACATGAAGACATGGAAAAATCCAACTGCATATTACACAAGTTAGGGCATATGTTAGATTTTAGACAAAAAAGGCCAAGCATAGAATAAAAGGAAAGGTAGTTTCAAGTAATTTACAGAACATAAAATGGAAAGAATTATGAAAGAAGCAATTAGTCACTGAGAGTAATTCATTGTTAAAGTAATTTAATGCTAAGTCAATTATTCTCAGATATATTTCAGCTTTGCAGCTTCAAATACATTGTTAGAAACCTGACTAATCAAAATATCATTATCCCTATCTTATAGTTCTTGTATTTTCCCAGTTCATCTGGAAGAACATTTCATCATGAAAATGTGTGTATTAACAATGCCCATTAACAATGCAGTCCTTGTGAAAATAATTCCTAACATCTTCAGTAGGCTTATTACCAGGGAAGTGTGCATAGTATTGCTGTGTAATCTTTATATACAGGTGAAACTCGGAGAATTAGAATATCTTGCAAATGTTCATTCAGTTCAGATGTACAACTTAAAAGGTGAAACAAATATATGAGATAGACTCATTGCATGCAAAGTGAGATAGTTCAAGCCTTACTTTGTTCTAATATTGATGCTTATGGCTTACAGTTTATGAAAACCCCAACCCCACAATTTCATGTACCCCATAATCATCACATAATCTCATGTATGCTTTACGCCATGATCATCACAATTATAACGAATTAAGGCATGACATATCTCGCTTTGCATGTAGTGAGTCTATCTCGTATATTTGGTTCACCTTTTAAGTGAAATGAATGAACATTTGCACGATATTCTAATTTTCCGAGTTTCACCTGTATATGATGGAGTCAGCATGGGAAAGACAGCCTCTCCTCCCTGTTGAAAGTCAGTTTTCAAGTAGTGTGGACACCATGCAGAGAGGAGGAGAAAAAACTGCTAGTGCAACACTGATTCTGGACCTATATCTGTAAACTTAAAAGTAGCAGCTTTTCAGAGTATTTACTAGGCTATACTAATAATATTCGTTTCAATGGAGGTTAGTGTCAAGAAATCAAAGTTAGGTTCTCAGCCTAAATTACTTCAGTGTTGTTCTACTTTGGTATTGATGGTAATTTATCAAGCCCATATGTAATATTGGATTGACTCATATAACTAGGGCTATAATTGCAGCTGTTAGGCAGGGCTTCTTTATCTTAGCCTGTCTGAGACTCCCATTCTTGCATGATTTCTTGCTGTGCTTAAGCCATGTGTGTCTTGTTTTGTTTTAATACATTACTGACCCAGGGGCTCAGGTTACTGGGGTTCCTGTCATACATTTTGCTCTCATAAAGCATCACACCAAAAGAGGGGAGGAGGGGAAAAAGAAAGAATACACTGTAACAAGGTAACAGTCATTGCTCCCTGAATAAAGTATAAATGTCACTGTGTAAAACTTGACTGCAGGGGAAAGACAGAAAAAGGTAGTCATGGAGAACACGATACACTTACTAAAGCTTTTGTTGTGAATAAGAGCTCTTTAAAGCAGCATACGTTGTCTGCTAGGCCTTGGTTGCTGTTAAAATTCCAATATAAATGGTTTATTTATAATATATCCATCAGGATAGAGTACACAGTATTCCATGTTTCGAAAGAATATCATAACCGTCCACAACATATTCCCCAAATGATGAGAACATTCTCTTAACTAAATGTGAAAATATTTGATAAAAGACATTGTCCCTGCACTTTAGAAGCCAAAAGTGCTTCATTTCATTTGTATGGGATTAAAAAAAAATGTGGCAAATTTTATAAACAGAATGTGCATTTAGTTAAGCAGATGGTTTTTTATATTCTTTGCACTGTGAGGCAGCATCATTACCTTGATATTCCCTTTAAAGTATTTGGGCCTGACAACATATGTTCTGTAAACCTATCTTTTAATCTTTGGAAAACTTACATAATTGAAGACGTTAACAGGTTGGTGGCTTAATGGGGATCTCATCCATTTTTTTTAAAAAAAATACTTTGCTGGAAGGAGAGGGGGAAGCATTCTTGGCTAATACACAGCTTACTTTTGCATTTGTTACAAGGAAGAATTTTATAGGTATGTAGGGAAAAGACAGTTCGGGAATTTTCATTCTCTGAAAAACTGCATATTAAATGTGAATTGTGATTTTCCATCTGGCTGTACTGGTTAGGAAGCTGCAGTTGGGCATGATCTCCACTGTCAATCAAGAGTCCCCAACTGTGAGAAGCAACCCTCATGACGAAGCCCACCCCAACTCATTAAACCAGAGCAAACTGTATGAAGTGTGCTGCTGTGTAATTTTAATATTTGGTGCATGTGACAGGATCATTTTAGTGATTTGCAGGATTTATCTCCTCTTAAAAGTACTGCCTAAGGCTACTCTAATTGGTAGGAAAGCAAATTCCCCCTTTTCCTCCTGTCACTCTTTGTTTTATTTACTGAGAACTGCTGAAACCTATTTACACAATAATGAGGATAAATCACTGTGATGCTTTCAACACAAAGAGAGATTGTTTTTGTGGGTGGGTGAGTGTTTAAAACAGTACAATTAAAATTAAATCCCAGCTTTTTTAAAAAAAACAACAACAACAACCATGTGGTAGGGATAGCTTGTAATGGAGAAATAAAATGAAGACAAACTATAAAAATAGTGTAATATAACTCCTCTAAGCAATCTGTTAGAATCACAATTCTTCCAACAGCTTTAGAAATGGACAATTTTATTCAAAACTGCAGTTAAGAAATTGTGTATAAGTTTCGCCCAGTGGTCCAGATGGCCTCCCCCTCCAATGATTCTCAAGTGGAGGGGTTACCCTAGCTCTGCATAGCAAAGAAGTTCAGCCGCTATCCCAACAGTCCTCTAGCTACTTATTTTCCTTACCTGGATCTAGTAACTGTCCTGAAAGTGTGTACTAATAATAATAATTTTGTATCAGAAATTATTCTGGGTTGAAAGGATTTTTGTGGAAGAAATTCCGCTCAGGGAATGCCCAAATGAGGCTCTTTTCGTGTCCCCAAGAGCTGGGATAGAGATGGGTGCTCAATCTATCATGCAGTGCCCGGTCTTGGATTGCTGACTTGCCAGCCTTCAGTGTTTACTGACAGAAGAAAGAGAAATCAAACAATAGCCCAGTGTAGGTAAAATGCAAATGAATGCCAGCCTCTGCACTCCTGCTGATCTCCAAGGATCTGCCATATACTATAGTCCAGGGATGGTGAACCTTTGCACCCCAGCTGTTCTTGAACTTCAATTCCCAGAAGCCCAAGTCTCTGAGAATCCACACGAATGGGTTTACTGTATGCACAGTAAACCCATTCATGTGGGTTCACAGAGACTTGGGCTTCTGGAACTGAAGTCCAAGAACAGCTAGAGTGCCGAGGTTCTCCATCATGGCTGTAGTCATTGGCCAATCTGTTTCTCTCCCCCACCCCCACAGTACCGTTTATGGAATGTTTTTAAGACCACCTTCACAAGGATTTTTGGTTTTGGAGAAATATACCCTGTGTTTTCTGCATTGCAAAACATTTTGCAAGTTCGGGCTCAGTATAGGATTGGACAGCTGGCTGGATAGCTCACTGTGTTGTGGAGCCAAAGGTTGGGAGTACAGTTCCCAGGAAAAACAGACAATCTGTGTGGCTGTGTGCAAAGTGCAGAGTCCCAGGATGCCCCCAGAAGAAATGAATGGCAAATCACTTCTCAGTACTCTCTACCTGGAAAACCCTGGAAGGGTTGACAGAAGTCCAAATTTACTTGACAGCACACAGTTATTATATTATTATAGGATTTTCAGTAATTCTACCCCATGCCTCTGATTCACCCAGAAGACTGTTGACTTTGACATGGGGTGGTTCTCTTCAGTATTCTATGTTTCAATGTCTGTACTCACACAGCATGAGCCTCAGAGGGATGGATTAACTGATAAGGCATGAAATTGGACCAAAGGGTTGAGTCTGAGGGCAGACCTCCATGTTGTGGTAGCTGTGAGAAATACTAGTGTGGCATCGCTGCTTTCTGCTGCTTGCTAATAAAGTAAAATATTATATGCAAACATACTGAAATAAAAGCATATATGTATCTGGCAAATCCTATATAGGAATCGATTTTTCCCATTCTGCTGCCTGCAAAAAAATCACAAGCCTGTGTAGTTATGGACAAAATGGACATTCCAAGGGTGGCCCCAGAAGAAGGGAATGGTAATCCACATTTGTGTATTCTGTATCTAGAAAACCCTGGAAAGGGTCGCCATAAGTCAGAAATCAATTATTTATTATCTGGGAAATGTGGGCTTGTATGTACATATTTTACCCATGCACTTCATACAATGTCTAGAGAAGATTCTTGTGAAGATACTGATATTTCTTACAACAATTCCAACATTTGTTTATTTTTGTTATTTTTATACAGCTGTTCAACTGATTTTTCAGGGGTGTTCACACAGAAAACATTCTCTCAGATTCTGCATCTTGTTAATATCTTCACATTTTGTAGTGGGTCCAGCAGCTTCTGCTACACATGTTCAACATGTGACGTATGTTGCTAGTAAATAAATGTTTTAGGAGCTCCCAAACCTAGAAATTACAAGTAAATTGTTGTCCTAAACATAAATCAAACCGTAAGTTTGATCTGAAGTTGATTTTTGAAAAAAGCAAAATATGTACTTCTTCGTTTGGAATAATCCTTGAAGACAGCAGAGAGTGATTTTGCTGTATGGGCCATTTTTCAGACTGGATAGCAGCGAAATAGTGAAAGCAATTACATTGAAATCCATTGAAAACAATGCCTCAGATTACGGAATTTTTTTGGAGCAGTTTTTTTGTTTTCAATGCATTCTTATGGAAAACTGTGCTTTGATTTATGGAATTTTTGTTTTCAATGCATTCTTATGGGAAACTGCACAATACGTTCCTATGGGTGCTTCACGATAAGGAATTTTCGTTGTAAGGAAAATCTTGCGGAACGGATTAATTCTGTAACCCAAGGTTTTACTGGATTGTATGAGGTCAAGCAGGTTGAAGCTGAATCTGGACAAGATGAAGATCTTAGGTGGTCTATCTACATGCTTGGAGGGAAGTGCTTCTAAATTGGATGGTTTTGCCTTTTTAAAAAATTAGGTGTGCAACTGGGCCATATTGTTGGAACACCAGGTAGCTCTCTTGGTCTATTCTGCTTTTTTCAACTGTAGTGGATTTCCCAGTTGTGCCCTTACCTTGATGTCAGCCCTTTAATGATACTGATCTATGCATTGGTGGTCTCAAGGTTGATTATTCCAGTGCTATCTACATGGGGTTGCCCTTGAAGCTGATATGGAAGCTACAGCAAGTCCAGAATGAAGCAGTCAGAATGATAAGCAAATTTGAACGCATTGTACCTGTATCTCCCCAATCCTAGTCCTGAGTCGGGCTTGCCTGAGTGGGCGGCGCATAAAAACAAAAATTAAATTAAATTAAATTAAATTTGCACTAACTACCTTTCTGCTTCTGTGCTAGATTTAGGGTTTTGGTATTGACCTATAAATCCTGATACAGTTTAGGGCCTTGTTACCTGTTGGAGCATCTCTTTCTAAAGTGTGATGTCCTTTAAGAGATCTTAGCAAGAGTCCTATTGATAGTCCCAACTAAGAGGAGTAGATACATTGCTTGAATTGCTGAATGATATATAAACACTTACATAAATCTATTTGAGTGAGTGAGTCAACTGTAGCAAAAAGATAATGGTCCTTACTTTATTATTGGTCTTTAATTTGCATTTGTGCACGATAAATGGGAATTAAAAAAATAGGCCACCATTCATAATATGTGAGATAGATGCTGTGAGCTTGAGTTTTCATCACTCCTGGACTGAAGGAAATTGATTGTAATGGCTCTCCTTGATTTTGCTGAGTAGGTAAACAAAGACTGTGTTATCAGTAAATGTGCATGGGGCCTCTAAACCCTTTACTCAGAAGTAATCTAACTGAAGTGATAAAGTAAACCATTTTGGTTCAGCATGAATGCAGATGAGGCTACAAAACACAGCACTGCCATGGCTCTTCTACCTACTTGGACTTTCTTTTCTTTTCCCTTTTATAACTCTTTCATTCCTAAATCACTATTCCTGATCTTTCATCCATTATCTGTCAAATTATTTCAGAAATAACCCACTTTCAGGTTGTTATCACTTCTTCTCCCTACATTCCATCTTCTCTATCTAACAAAAATCTTTTTCAAAAATGGGAAATTACTTTGGTAGTCTCACCATAAAATTCCTTAGAGTGGAATTTGATCTTCAGATCCAGGGTGGGAAAAACATTTCAAACCAAGATTCAAATGTAATTTCAGAGGTGTTTTCAACTGAGGATAGAGCCAAAGCGAAAAGATGTGGTGAAAAATAATCAGCATATTTTATCTTAAAGCTGAGCATTATGAAATTTATGTCTTTTTCTTTGCTACTAATTGAGGGTTAAGCGATACTATATGACCCATTTAAAATGAGAAAAATGTACAAGACTGCATGAGGAAGAATCCATGACTACCTGGGGGACCCCAGAAGACTGGGGCCCATACCCGTCAAGTGCAGCTCCGGAAAATATGGGAACTGCTCTGGCCCGGGTGCACATGTGCAGCAACAACTCCTTTGTGCATGCGCAGAGCCCCTTTGCGCATGCGCAGAACTGCCTATGATGGGTGCGCATGTGCAGTAACCCCTTTCCCCGCCATTCAAAATACAGGACAGTGGCAGGAAAGGGGAGGAACGACCGCTCAAATACGGGAAATCCCGGCCAATAAGGGATACTTGACAGGCATGCTGGGGACAGTGCTTGAGTTTTCCACCCAGCTCTAAACCACAGAAACCTAAACACTGTCTTCTAGAATATTCAACTGTAAAATGACTTTTTTGTAATACTGCCAATGAAGTAGCACCACAGGAAGAATAAACAGGCTGTCTGTGCTTCTAAGTCACATCTCAGTCTAATGAATCAACTTATCTATGGCAGCATGAAGCCATCCTGTGCCTAATAAGTTGTACATAAGATGGCTTTATGTACTCATATGTGCAATGTTTAGAGTACAGCAAAAAAGGTAAGTCAAGAACTACAATAACATTTCTTTTGATTCAAATGGTCTTTAGAACTGCGTTATGATGCTTGAATCTTTCATATTTTTTTGCATACAACCCCAGAATTCCACAAGAATATCCCAAGCTAGAATTTTTTGGAGCTACAGGTAAGGAATCAAAATCTTCAGAGGGTCTTTACCTCACTCACTGTTGTAGGTCTTGGAAAATCTCTTTGGGTAAAGATAAAGGTCACCCTTGCTCGAAAGCCAGTCGTATCCGACTCTAGGATTCAGTGCTCATCTCTGTTTCATATCGAAAGAGCCAGCATTGTCTGCTTCTGCAGATGTTTCCGTGGTCATGTGGCAGGCATGACTAGACACCAGAGTACATGGAACGCTGTTTACCTTCCCACCAAAGTGGTCCCTATTTATCTACTGCAATTTCTTGCTTTCGAACTGTTAGGTTGGCAGGAGCTGGGACAAAGATGGGAGCTCATTCCATCCTGCAGTACTCGGGTATTGAACTGCTGACCTTCTGCCTCCAGTCAGCATCTTAGCCACTCTTTAGCAACCTCTAATTCAGCTATGGGGAAGAAGGAAGCAACTGAGAAAAACTAAGCTACAAAGGAGCCACATGTGTTATGTACTGGTGGTCCATAACAATCCTACTCCTGAAGCCAAAGTAAATTGCAAGCACTGAGGTATAAAACTGAATCACAAATTTGAGGTTCACAAGAAAATGTATCTGGCCTTTAACAATACAGATTGCTGTAAA
>JAWDJE010000003.1:107267500-107275000 GCA_035047345.1 Bradypodion ventrale | reverse complement strand
CTGAAACTTTGCTTGCAGAGGGTCTATATAGGATTCTTCTCTCTGGATACCTTCTTGCCCACTGCACGATGACAGAAGATAAAAGTGGGATATCATTTGCATGTCTTTTTTGAATCCAGTGCGGTCCACATCATGGGATTTTTGCTACCTGAGAACTAAAAATATAAATCAGAGACGTTCTGTGTTTAAATAATGAAAGCTATCTTGAATGTCACAACAGTATGCTTTGCAGGCGCACCCCCCCAATAACGGACTCAGACAACATTGAAAGTGGATAACAGCATAGGGCCACATTTATTGATTCAATGCCCTAATCCGAATTATAAATTTGTATTGGTAAAACGACCAATCATAATTCTTAAGGCAAGCAGGCCGAAGTAACACTGGTAAGGTACCACCCCAAAATTGCCAACGGCAATTGGTTACAATGTATCAATTTGTATCAATTTGTTTGTTGACAACAAACAAATTGTTGACCGTAGTCAATATCTAACTCATGACCCCACCCTCTGACTTGTATCCGTAAAATCACGGGGTGATGCATGCTGGCTAGCTATCGCCATCACCCCGTCGCCTGGTTCATCGTTGACCGGACAACGTTTAACTAATTTGTTCCTGTCTAGTGTTGTCCAGTCAATTGCGAACCTGCCGGATACTTGTGGGTCATACTGTTTACCTTACCAGTGCTACCCGCCACACGGAGGGGCTTCAAAGAAGGCCTGACGCCCCCCCCCCCCAGACCGTCAGCTCGGTCAACAGGCCTGCTCGCCAATCACCCAACAGGAGGTCCATACCTCCTCGCGACAGATGGACCCCATCCCCTGCATACAAGTCGTAATTTCGTAGGCTAATAGCGGGGTGACGACTGACCCGTCCCCAAGCCTTGTCGGCAAGGAACCGCGCCACCGCCCCGTTGACCGCGCGCCTAGCGCGGTCAAGGGCCAGGAGGTCAATGCCCCCTCTATAAGAATGGCGCGGGATCATGTCCGACCAAACCAGGGTTGTGGCAGGCCAGACGTAGTGCAAGTAAGCAAGGTCCCCGCAAATCGCATGCTTGAGCGATAAGCCGGTGACCTGACCCAAATCATTGCCCCCAAGGTGTATGATGAGAATGTCAGGCGGGTCAGCACTCCTGCTGGAAAACAGGAAAGGCAGCAGCTCCCGCCACAACATCCCAGGCTTACCATGCCATGTGAGACTGGCGTGTTCACCCAGTCCCAGTCGGGGTCCCCACTCTGTCGCCGCAGCGTAACGCGCTGCCCTGTGCACATAGCTGTGGCCCACCAGCCATACTGTCACCGGTGTAACACGACACCCAGGGTCTGTAAGAAAATTAAGAAAAAAGGGGGAAGGTAAGGTGATAGGATTGGTACTCACGGTGGAAGTGGGCGCACATAAAACTGAAAACATTGCGAGCCCCACCTCCCCATGCTGCGTATGTCAGCCCCGGAGTACCCAAAAGCAGCTGCTGTAGAGGCTGCCCCAATACGAAACGAATGTGTGCCATAACGGGCACCTGGTAGGCCCACCCTGGCGAGGGCTCTGCCTGTCACCTTCCAAAACTGAAATTTAGTAAGGGGAGACCCATCTTGGTGACAGAAAAACGGGCCATGGTGCATGCCACGCAGTGCCAGGAACTCCTGTAGGGCACCAACCGGACAGATGTCTGCCAAAGAACACCGTAGCAGTCTTACACCACTGCCTACGCCATGCTGATCTGACTTGGAGGAACGTATCCTCAACTGGGCCCAGTCTTTGGCAACATATACATCTCCGAGTTCCAGTGCCCTACAACTTGCATCCGCCTTAGACAGCATCACAAGTTCGCTGATGCGGAGCGCTCCAAAAAATGCCACCGTTGTGGCTGCATGAAAAAGGGCTGCCTCATAATGATCAAAACAGAGGCTTGGCCAGCCCCGGGCCAACTGGGTAAGAACCCCTGGGGAAATAGGGTGCCGATCGTCCGGGCAACGCCCACGCTCGCGCACCCACCCCTCCAAAACATGTCTCACACGGAAGTCAGAGGTGTTGTCCACATGACCCCCCACTTTGGCCATAAAAGCCAGCGCCGAGAGCTTGGATGCTATGGTGCGAGGTGCGAGGCCGAGAGCGTGCAGGTGGACCATGAACCGCAGAACATGGTCAACCGGGATAGGCCAGGTCTCTGGCAGTTGAAATTGAGCAGCAAATGCCCTGAAAGAATTAAATGCTTGTTGATACGCCTTACGCGTGCGTGGCGCTAGTGACAGGCCAATCGCCCGGTTCACCTCTCCTTGCCAATGGTCCATATCTCGTCCGGGAGTGGCGAGGGAAATTCCTCTGCATCCGGGGCCAAGGCATGGAACCGGGAGATCTGCAGGCGGGACAAAGCGTCAGCAATATCATTATTAATCCCTGGGACATGCCTGGCTCTGAACAAAACGTTGAGGCGCAGGCAGCGCAGCACAAAATGGCGCACTAGGTCCATAACCCTGGGCGATTTGGAAGTCTGTGCATTAACAATGTGGACAACAGCAGCGTTGTCACACCAGAAATGCACGACCGAGTTGGCCCATTCCTCGCCCCATAGCATCAAAGCCCCTAGTATAGGAAAAAATTCAAGGTATGTGAGATCACGCAGGCGATCCGTGCCTGCCCAGGCCGGTGGCCACCCACCATAGGCCCACTTCCCATTGAAGTACATCCCATAACCCAGGGATCCTGAGGCATCAGACTGGATCTGAAAATTGGGGGATGCCAGGAGGTCAGACCTCCAAAATGAGACCCCATTGAACTCCCTCAGGAACTGTAACCAGACAAACATGTCTGCCCTGATACCCCGGGTAAGTCTAACTCTGTGGTGAGGCCTGGATAACCCTGCCATGGCATCGCATAAGCGTCGAGCAAAAGCCCTGCCCGGAGCGACCACCCTGCAAGCGAAATTCAGGTGACCATGTAGCACCTGCAGTTCCCTCAGTGATGCCTTGCGCTTGGCCATCAACTCCGAGATAAGGGCCACTATCCTGGACACCTTATCCTCCGGTAACCTAGAAGCCTGCGCTAACGTGTCAATCTCCACCCCCAGGAATACTAACTTGGTAGATGGGCCCTCGGTCTTTTCGGGCGCTAAAGGGACACCGAGTTCCTCCATTAGCGTCTGAAATGTGTTAAGGAGACATGCGCACGTGTCCCAGCCCCGTTCACCCCCGAATAAAAAGTCATCCAGGTAATGGGCTACAGACCGGGACCCTGACCTGCGGACGAAAGCCCACTCTAAGAAGGTACTAAAGCGCTCAAAGGCCGAGCATGATATGGAACAGCCAAAAGGCATGGCCTTATCAAAATAATATTCGCCCCGAAATTTGAAACCCAGCAACTCAAAGTCGCCCGGGTGCACCGGCAGGAGGCGAAAGGCCGACTTAATGTCGCACTTGGCCGGCAGGGCACCCGGGCCACACGAGCGCACCATGCGCAGCGCGTGGTCAAAAGACGTATACCTGACTGAACAAAGGTCATCAGGGATAGCGTCATTGACCGACCGGCCGGCTGGGTAGGATAAATGATGAATAAGGCGAAACTCGCCTTGAGACTTTTTGGGAACCAAACCTAGGGGCGACACCTTAAGGTTGGGGAACGGGGGTGAAGGGAAAGGGCCGGCGACCCTGCCCGCATCCAACTCCTTCCTGATACTGGCAGCAGCCACCTCCTCCCTCCCCTTGAGGGACAAAAGATTGGGGGCATCCTGAGGGGACCTATCACCCATGAAAGGGATGCTGAACCCGTACTTAAAGCCTTGAAGGAGATACTCCCCATCCTCCCCCTTCGGGTACACTGTGAGCCAACGCTCCAACATGTCCACCTTAATTGGGGAGGGGGCCTTTCGGTGAACCAGCTCCATCTGTGGCAGCCTTGCCAGCCCACTGTCCGCCCCTTCCTCTGCCCTGTGTCCCCCCAGGCCTGGGACAGGCAGAGGCTGCGTGGGGGCCCGAACATGTGGGACACTCATGCCGGTATTTGCAATTCTTCTTATTGCAGGAACCATTGGACGAGAAAGCCCAGCACAGCAGGCGGGCTGGAACCCCCTGCCCCGCCGCTTGGCGGGTAGCCTGTGCTGGGACAGCTCGCTGGACCGCATGTCCGCAATGGTATCTGTCTCCTGGGACGGGGCGCGTGGGTGTCATGTACAGAAGCCAAAGCCTCTGGCACGGCTCGTCCCACCTCATCTCCGGGTGGAGTGGAATCCGCATACGGAATTCCTCGTCATAAGCAAGCCACGAAGGGCCCGGGAAATCAACCATCGCCCTGTATATGTTGTCCAAATATTGGACCATCGGAATAGCCAACTCCGGCCGCGTCCTCAGATACACTGCCATGTAAATTAAATAAGCCGGCAGCCAGTTGGCCCAGGTACGTGGCGGCTTACGACGGCGCGCCTGCTCCTTATCCTTCTCATCCAGTCCCTCCCTTTCCTCCTTGGTGGGCTCTCTATTCAGGAGTGAGAAGATATCTACATACTCCCCCCGCCAAATCTTTTTTTTGGTTGTCTGTGCCAAGTGGTCACCCAGTGGCAAGGAGTACCCCGCAGTTGGCAAGGCCGAAAAAGGCACCACAGACACCGGGAAAGGGGCCTGAGCTAACCCAGCCACCCCCAGTACATTCCCCGGATTGTGAGAAAAACTACCCACCCCAGTGCCCTGGGTGGCAGTTACCGTCGCCGAGTGGAGTGCCGGCTGCTGTGCCACCGCACCACCCGAGCGAGGCCAAGGCCATTGAAAAGCTCCCCCCATAGAAGGAATGTGTGTAGGTGTACTGGCTTGGACCGCATACTCACATGCTGCACCCCCGCGGGCCGCCCCCACCGGGGGTTCCGGCCCACTGGGGGCGTCGGAGCTCACGACCGACGTAGAGCTCATCATCGGGGCCTGACCTGCACTCGTATGCTGGCTGGGGAGCTGCGGGGCAGTGGCCGAAGCCACGCCACCCGCCTGAGGCAGCTCAACCCTGCCTGCCGCCTGTTGTCCTCCCGCCGACGGCGCCGCAAGAGGGACGCCAAAAGGAGCCCCAGCCTGGCTGGCCCGAGCTAAAGACGCTTCGAGGGCCGCAAGGCGGGCCAGTAATGCCTGCACGTCGATCTGGGGCCAAGGGCCGGCCGGCCCGCCAAGTCCGGGCGCGGGTACAGGTCCCTGTACCCCAGGACCCGAATAGGGCCATTGCCCAATACCGAAGCCCGGTAGGGTCGGTGCAGGAACCTGCCAAGGTGGGGGGCCACACCACCCACCCAGGCTAGAAGGCCCAGGAGGAATAGAGGCAGGCCCAACAGGATGGGCAGAGGGAGTAGCGGTGTCCACCGCTCGCGGGCCGCGGGCCGAAGCCCCTGGCGCGCCCGCATTCTGGTCCCCCGCGTTCGGCCAAGGGGCGATAGACCCCATTCCGCCGGGGGCCTGGACAGGCGGCTGCTGGGGAGGTGCAGCTGTGGTCCTCCGACCCGGGTTGCGCCTCCTCACAGCTCGAGCCGCACTCGAAGCTGCCTTCTTCTTCGAAGGCATCTCAACGCAGGAGAGGGAAGCCGAAAAGAAGATTCGCCGCCAAAAGGCTTCCCGTAAGGAGCGACGGAGACACAGGGGAAAAACTTAGGGAGCTGGCCACGCCCTAAACTACCCGGATTCTTCGTCCTGTGGGGGGGGCCCGCAAAGAGCGCGGCGGCCATTTTGGCGCCGCGCTTGCATTTTGTTGGTGATTTGACTTCAAACTTTAACTACAAGATTCCTATGAAGTTAGATTTAATGAATCCAAGAAAGGCTGCCTCGGCCACCTCTTTTCAACATTTATGTATTCTCAGCTATAGTTATTGGAAATCACTAATATCTGCTTCAGGCCAGAGACATAGAACTCAATAGCTCTCTCTGCATGGAGGAACTGGAAATTGTAGCAGGGATAGTGGGGGGTGGGGCTAGATTATATCAGATTGGGAAAGTGACCTCCTTGGTTCCTCAAGACCAACACAGTTCCTTGCTCCTAGTGTATAGCTTGGACATACCTGTCAAGTATCCCAGATTGGCCAGGAAATCCCGTATTTTGGCCCTCCTTCCCCCTCCTTCCCACTGACATCCCATATTGGGGTGGCAGGGGAAAGGGGTTTCTGCACATGTGCCCCCCAGAGGCAGTGGTGTGTATGAGTGAAGAGGTTTCTGCACATGCACAGAAAACCCCAGAGGCAGCGGTGTGCATGCGTGAAGGGTTTTTTGCACATGCGCGAAGGGGTTTCTGTGCATGCACGCCGCACCCGAAGAAGTTCCCCGATTTCTACAGAGACAACTTGACAGGTATGGAACACATGCATACTCCAAGTGGAAATATCAAAACTGTTTATGATAACTTTCTTTAAGGAATCTTGGAATTTTCAGCATCTTTTGAAATTTTCAAGCCCTCTAAAAAAGACTACAGATCCGACCTCACTGCTTAGAATCCATACATGTTAAACAAGTTCGTTTACCGTTACATTTTTGGACTTCACATCTGAAAGTAGGCTTTTAACTAGTAGGAGGTAGACTAATAAATATAACAATATAGAAGCCTGTTTGTGTCATTTGAACTTAGTTCAAGGCACGTGTGGATACAATAATAATCTTAACCACAGGTGACATTCTACCTTTTTATTTCATTTTATTAGACAACACATTCCCAAAGAACAATTTCATTTGCCAACTGACATTTTGTCCTTGAACTAATTAACTACAGCTTAATGCAAAATCTAATTGTCCAAATGCAGATCCTATGGGTTTTTGCAAGAAGTACAAGAAGTACAATGACTCCTGCAATTGGACTGAAGTAGCAAAACATAGTTGTTATATAATATCTAAATTATAAGTATGCAACTTCTGATTTCTTGTCATCCCCACAGCTGTCAAACGTTATGTTCCTCTAATGTTTAAAATGTTAAGGAATGAGATGGCTCATAGCTCAGCGTTTGTGTGCATGTTTCCTTATATATAAAGTTCTAGGTTCAGGTCCTAGTGCCTTCAAGTGGCAGCTCTCAAGGAAATTTAGAGAGCACTGCCAGTTTATAACACAGTGGTTACATGGACCCATGGTCTTATTCCGCAGAAGGTTGAGTCAAAATAAGACACTTCCATGTGTTCATGAGTACTTCACTGAGTTGTAAAGTGAGCAAAAATTTTCTATTTTCTCTTTGTGATTAGCGATTTCAAATGTAATGCCCCTAGTGCCATGATGGTGAACCTTGGCACTCCAGATGTTTTTGGACTTCAATTCCCAGAAGCCTCCATGAATCCACACTAATGGGTTTACTGCGATTCATCTGTCACATGCCGCCCTCGTCGCTCTTGGAAGCAGAAGTAAAACGTGTCCGTACGGGCACATTTTACTTCCGCTTCCAAGAGCGACGAGGGCGGCATGGGACGGATGAATCGCAGTAGACCCATTCGTGTGGATTCATGGAGGCTTCTGGGAATTGAAGTCCAAAAACATCTGGAATGCCAAGGTTCGGCATCACGGCCCTAG
>JAWDJE010000003.1:107257500-107262500 GCA_035047345.1 Bradypodion ventrale | reverse complement strand
GTGGTGGCAGTGGCAGTGGCATCATGTGGGGGACATCAGTCTAGCCCACCTACAGTCTGAGGGCATGATCTGTCCCCCAGCTTAAAAAGGTTGAGAATGCTTGGCCTATAGGGCAGCAAAATTAAGACTCGAAGGAGTTGTACATTAAAAAATAGAAGCAAGGTCTGAGACAGTTTTGAAGTCTTGGAAGTAAGTCTTTCTCCTGGTAAGTGAAATGTAAGTTTAGACAAGTATGGGTCTAAGAGATTGAACTGTTGTTATTTAGTTTTCTGTTTCACCACCCGGAGTGGGATAACACCCAGATGGGCAGTTTAGAAAACAAACAAACAAACTCCCAGAATTCTACCTTGGGAAATACAGTACTGGGATTGGGAGTCAAAAAAAGAAATGCAGCCCTACTAATTTTATGATATAAAAATATATAGAAAGGTTTCTTTACAATGAAAGCAAAGAAAAGACTATAGCTATGTAAGAAAAATTATGTTTGTTACTGTTCTTGACTTGTTGCTTTTAAAAACTCAAATACAAATATATACTGTCGCACAGGGAGTCCCCAACCTGTTTTGCAACTTAGACTGGTTTCATGCTAAACAATTTTTTTATGGTCTAGAAAGTCTGGGTGGTGGGATTGGACAGTGCAAGCGTGCAAGCATATAATAAAATATGATAAAGTGCACAGGTTGGGGAAGGTGCCCCACTGTAGTGCAAAAACAAGGAGGAAGTGCCCGGCTGCCTGCCATTTGACTCAGGCAGTGGCGTACAGCAAAACCCCGACTTACAAATGCCTCGGGTTACATAAAATTCGACTTACCTAATGATGTTGTGCTAAAACCATGTCCTGATTTACACGATTTCCTATGGGTTTGCTTCGAGTTACATAAAGATTCTTTTTCCTATGAGTTTTCTTCGAGTTATGTAAAAATTCATTTCTTTATGGGTTTGCTTCGAGTTACATAAAAATTTCATTTTTTCCTATGGGTTTGCTTCAAGTTACGTAAAAAACCAATTTAAGCAAAAGCCTACAGAACAGACTTTTCCCCCGTAAGTAGGGGTTTTACTGTATCACACTGCACACAGGCAGGGGGAAGAGCCCTGCTATAGTTAAGCAATGTGGAGGAGGGCCCCAGACACCTGCCTATCTGCTGTGTCTGAAGCCCGTGCTCTTGCTCCATTCGCCGGGCACACCCATAGAGCATATTGAGGTCAAAAGGCTGCCATCAGGGCTCCCAGTTCCATCCACCCACGCGGCCTGGTTTGGGACAGCCTGTGGCCCGGTACTAGTCTGCGACCCGGTGTTGGGGGACTCCTGCTGTAGTACAACAAAGTGAGTAGTAAACATAACATTGGTAAAGTAAAGGTAAAGGTAAAGGTTTCCCTTGCTCGAAAGCCAGTCGTATCCAACTCTAGGGTGCAGTGCTCATCTCTGTTTCAAAGCCAAAGAGCCAGCACTTAGACACCAGAGCGCACAGAGCGCTGTTACCTTCCCACTGAAGTGGTCCATATTGATCTACTTGCAATGTCTTGCTTTCGAACTGATTGGTACTGAAGTATATAACATCTGTGAATAAAGTCAAGATCTATAAGACAGACTGCAGCATATATACTTTAAAAAAATCAAATATACATCATTTTAAAAGAATGGATGAACGGATAAAGGATGAATCTGAACACTTTTTAACTGATGCACTCACTGTGGATATTGTTATAGGTACTATATACCTATATTTTTACTCCAGGGTAATGCCATTAAACTCCATAGTATTTTCATACAAAACGTCATGATGAAGTACAACTCCTAAATATGTTTGTATTATAAGTTGTTGCTATAAAACTGTTCAGTTCAGGAATGGGAAAAAATGGCTAACTGTGAGTTCATTTAGACAATCTATTTTCAAAGCTGGAATTAATATGAGGGAAATAACAAAGCAATGGCTTTAGTGAAGAGCTACCTTTGGACAAAGACAAAGGATTAAAAATGTCTTTTGTATTTTCTTGAAATAAATGAATGGTATCAAGTGAAAAATATCTGTCTGTACTTGTTCAGATTTAAGGCCTACAAATTTGCACCTTATTTCAATTTCCTGCATGCACTGAGGAAGTGCAAATAGCTTATTCAGAGGCAGATTAATGCAAAAGAGCTGAGGAGGGACATAAATCTACAAGCTATGACTTGTACCATCATGTAAGTGTAATGATTATCAAACTGAAATCAGGTCTCAGAGTATCAGCTTAACACAGAGGAAATTTGCTTGATGTGAGAGTATTAAAGGCATGCTATAATATATCCATACACTGTGACTAAATTTTATAGTTCATGAAGCATATTAGTATTACACTATATCCTGGTACATTCAAAAGGTGATTTCCATTTAGATGCTCATTTTTCATGAAGATAAATATGACATGAATCATAATTTCCCTGAAGTAAATATTACAAATAATAAAATACTCAGGCAAGCAAGTTGAGGGATGACAGTAATGTTTTCCATTTGTATGGTAAGTGGTGAACCTTGTGGCCTATCAAGTAACAAATTGAATGTTTAATCTTTCTCCATGCAGATTGAGGATGGCAAAGTAGCAGCCCGTCTCACAACAAATTGAGAGTTCTCTGGTGGCTCATGGAATATCAGCTATTTTGTCTTTGGAGGCCAATAGAGAGTGTCAGCAGAGCTTTGTCAAAATATATCACAAGCATGAAGTTGTAAAATTGCAATTTACAACTAAAAAGACTTTGGAATAACTGGCATATCTTTGGCATGCTAAATACACAGCAAACATTTATAGAAGGCTTTAAGTTGGTTAGCAGCTATGCAGTGTCCCAAGGGTTCTAAAAGAAATGCCTATCCTATCAGGCCTCATCTCATCATCCATGCTTCATGCATCTGAAGAAGTGGGGTATGTCCACAAAAACTCATGCCAAATAAAACTTGTTAGTCTCAAAAGACTCCTTTGTACTTTCCGCCGTACAGTCAATGCTGTAAAAAAAAATTCCCACACTGACATGGATTAAGTCTTTACAGTAAACCCTCACATAACAACGCATTCGGCTAACATCATTTTTGCTTAACAACGCATCGTTATGCACCATGTGAACCCCGCATAACAATGTTTTTAGTGTCATTGTCCAGACAACAACGCTAAAATAACCGGACAATGACGCTAAAAACATTGTTATGCGGGGTACTCGATAGAAACCCGCATAACAACAAAAATAGCTTAGCAACGCTAATTGGGGAACCAAGTGACGTCATTATGCGAGGGTCTATTGTACGTGTCTTGTGTGGAGAATTATAGAATGTTTGTTGCTGTTTACTTTCAAAATTAGTTATACAATAAAATTGTAGATGGATTTGAGTTCTTCCGAACTCCTACCATAACTAGGGTATTTCCATTATATGTTGCGTATCTAACTTGGTCTTGGGTTTGGTAAGAAATAACGGACAACATAGCAGTTTTTGCTTTCCATATACATTCCAGTTAGTGCAAGAAAATGTAGCCTGACTTACAGTCTAGATATCTAGCTTTTTGCAGTAGTGTTGTGACATTCAAGGCTGGTTTTCCCCTGCCCTAGTTCAAAAGTGCATGTACTGTACAATCAGTGGGATGTTCACTTTGCTAAAGGTTCTGTTGTATATTAATTTTAAGTCGCAGTGTCTGCACTACAAGATGACACCACTAGCATTTTGATTAAGGATTTTATACATGAAAAATTTTTCATTATCTTAGTTCCCACAGATCTCCCAGGATTGGTTGGATTCCTGACCTGCAGCTGTGTCTCAGAGTGTCAGGATAAATGCTTGTGTATTAAAGTGCGACCTATGCTGTTTTCTCTGTTACATGAGCAATTAATGGGCCTTTTTACTCCTGGGAAAGCCAAGACTTCATAACAAAAAATGTGCAACTAACTGGAATTTAATCATTTTTCTTTCTGATATATCAAGAAAGATGTGAAAAATTTCTTTTTGTGACCAGGGAAAGAAGGGCCACAGTCCATTTGAATTTTAGTATTTTCCTTTTTAATGTTTAATTTTTAATGTATAATTCATAACATGAGTTAGAGGATAAGAATGGGGAAAATGGTAGAATTAGCAGCTTAATGTGTATGTGAATTCATAACCTATGGCACTGTGTCTGTCTTAACCATACAAAATATTTATTTAATTAAATCAAATGACACTGTCAGCCAGTTTACAGAAGATAGTTGGTTACACTAAATTCATTATATGTGTTGAAACATAAATACAGTATGTGTAAAGTAAAGACACTTACCTGGCAGCAAATCCAGTAGATCTCAACTGGACCTACTCTTGATTAGACATAAGCAGTGTAATTTCTCAAATAAGGAATTTTTTAAAGTGTTTTTAAGGGGGAACTATTGCCAATTACAAAATGTTTTATATTTAAGAGAGGCAGAGAACAAGATAAAATAAAGTAGTTTTTGAGAGGATATCTCATTATGTGGGTAACATAAAAATAGAATCCCATAAAATTGGTAACCAATAAATTGGTATTGATGTCTGTTAGTGTCCACGTAAGTGTCATAAGGGATGTAATATCTGCATTGAAACAGTAACAGCAACAAGAATAAATACAAAGCCCTCTAGTGGGCAGAAGAAGAACTATGGAACTTCCTCTCATTTTTATTTTGTTATTTCTTAAATATTTATCAGCTCATCTTGGATAAATGTTTAAATATGCACAATAATCATTCATTGCTGTAAACCGCAATGGTTTACACCATTCATTGGGCCGAATAAAGCGGTATATAAATAAAAAGTGAAATGAAATGAAATGAAAAATTGCTGAAATAAATGCACTAAGGATATTAACTGTAAATATGTTAGTATTTTAGCAATTTAAAAAAACCTAAGCTGTCTCGGTGTCTGGCTGCAGAGCAAAACTAGGTTTCTCTACTTGCTTTTTTGAGGAAGATAACATGATTAATCTGTATGGATTCTTATTTGTAACTTGCTCTCTCTGGAAATTGTGTTCTAGCTACA
>JAWDJE010000003.1:107217500-107247500 GCA_035047345.1 Bradypodion ventrale | reverse complement strand
ATATTAGAACAGAAGAGGCCAAGCTCTATGAAGAATAAAATCAACACACCATCCCAAAAGGATAAATGCAAAGTGTATCCCTCACCAAGACAAGATTCTGCCTGGATCATCTCAGAATCACTTAATAAACTTTGAAGCAAAGTAGGAAGATCAAAGAATGATCAAGTAAAATGGGGTTATTTTGATACTGGACAAATTTATTGTGAATGTGGAGAAATCCAAACAAAGAAGCATTCATGTGCATGTAATTTATGCCCCACCACATTAAAAAGTAAAGGCCGCCCTTGCTGGAAAGCCAGTCGTATCTGACTCTAGGGTACATTTATAGCCAAAGACCCAGCAATGTTTGTGTCTGTAGACATTTCCATGGACATATGGCAAGCATGACTAGACACCGGCATGCACAAAATGCTGTTTACCTTCCCACGGAATTAGCACCTATTTATCTACTTGCAATTTCTTGCTTTCAAACTGCTAGGTTGCAGGAGCTGGGAGGGAGCTGGGAGCTCATTCCATCGTGCAGCAGTCAGGTCTTGAACTGCTGACCTGCCGAACCTAATAGTCTTCAAGTTCAGCATCTTAGCCACTAAGCCACCACAGTCCCTCCACCACATATACAAAAGGTCTAATAAATGGCTGAGATAGTAAAGGTAAAGGTTTCCCTTGCTCAAAAGCCAGTCGTATCCGACTCTAGGGTTCAGTGCTCATCTCTGTTTCAAAGCCAAAGAGCCAGGGTTGTCTGCTTCTGCAGACGTTTCCGTGGTCACGTGGAAGGCATGACTAGAACGCTGTTACCTTCCCACCGAAGTGGTCCCTATTTATCTACTTGCAATTTCTTGCTTTCGAACTGCTAGGTTGGCAAGAGCTGGGACAAAGACAGGAACTCATTTCGTCCTGCAGCACTTGGGAATCGAACTGCTGACCTTCTACCTCCCAGTCAACATCTTAGCCAGTTGAGCCACTGCAGATAACATCAGTGAGATAACACCATTGAAATAGCTTGTTTCTGGTCAAAAGTTATCTAGTTGTTCAATGCTTTGATATGACAAAGAAAGATTGAAAGCAATGAGATCAAAATCCTAGAGGTTCTATCCTAGGAAACTGAACTTCTTTAAATTTCTTGAAATGATTATGTGCTAAAGATAATATCTTAAGTTAATAAAAATACAATTGCTATGCTGTCATTGTACATAATCCATAAATATAAAATGTTTTGGATTTTTGTGTGTATCAAAATGTGGGAGGAAGATTGTCAAGTATCTGACAAGAGTTCAGTTGAAAAAAATTCTAATGTGATTATTTCTCGCCTATGCATCACCTAACCAAAATGTACTGTGAACAGTTAAATGGCACATTTCTACTATGCTGTGTCTGAGCAAGTGGACTTTATCCACAATTTCTCACATTAAAATATAGCAGTCCTTAAGGTGCCACAACGATTTTATCCTCTTTATCTTTTTTACTTTTTTGTTTTGTTTTCTTTCTTGGCTGATATTGATAAATTGAAAGATTGCTCACTATTCTGTGAGTTCATTTAGTTATAATAAAAAGTATTGTCCCACTGTGGATTCTGGACTCTTTTTTCAAGGGCCAGTATAGCTTCACTTGCTTTTATCTGGTCTTTTTTAAACAGTCATGTTGCTAAACATTGTTACACTCTCTGGATTCATTGATAGTTTGTATACATTAACATTAATTAGGGATAATACTTTCCCCCTAATTTAATTCTAAGTATGTTTATATAGAAAAAGATCCCATTTATTTCAGTATAACTTACTTCCAGATAATTATATGTAGGTCCGTAATCTAAGAAAGTGTCTTTCTTGTTTTCAGAAGTGAAATGCAATCATGCCATGCAATTAAAGAAATAGAATAATACCTTTCTACATTGAGCCAAGACACTCCAAAGTCATTTCCTAAGTAGAATATTATAAAAGTAGTTGTCACTGCAGTACAGCAGTTTGTCTTTAGCTATAATTTTCCATTCTGCCTGGATGAAACAAGTAAATAAAGCCCATATTTCAAGCTTGATTTACTCTGATACCTACTGTGAAAGATTATGACTCTTTAGGGAAATAAAGACAGGGTCAGGGAATTAGTGTACATAATGGTCATTTTGATAATGGGCCAACAGATGCAACTGGAAACATACTGTACACAATTAAGCATAATGCACTAATGACAGGTTAGAATTTTTATCGCCTCTTTGCAATCAAGCAGCAAATCCATGTTTAGCAGTAATAAAGAGTTTATTGGTGCGAAAGCCAAAGATTTTCTGACAGGGCAAAGAATTTTTTTGTTCCTAAGAAAAGAATTCTGTGTTTACTTGACTCCTGTTGGAAGGTATAAAAAGTGGTTACCTATTTCTTAGCAAAATAAAATCAATACATGTTTTCTCTCTCATACATACACATGCATATACAGTATTCCAAACACATACCGTATTTTCCGGTGTATAAGACGACTGGGCGTATAAGACGACCCCCAACTTTTCCAGTTAAAATATAGAGTTTGGAATATACTTGCCGTATAAGACTACCTCTCTTCCAATGCACACCAAATAAAAATTAACCCACACTCAACCCGAAGACGCGCAGCCCTCCGAGTCGAATGGGTAGGTTCTGGTGGAGAGTCAATCCACGCTCACGTTCTCCTCCTCGAGGTACAGGAAGATGTGTGCAGCTTGCTTCCCCTTGCTTCATGCTCCCCGCACAGAGCAGGGACTCGGCCGCGGCACCCCCCACCATATGCGCCAGACATATGAAGCAAGGGGAAACAAGCTGCAATTAAGTACCTGTCCTATAAGACGACCCCCGACTTTGGCACAGATTTTTCGGGGTTAAAAAGTAGTCTTATACGCCAGAAAATACAATTTTTCTTTCCTACTATCTCTTCAGTGATTACCTAACATATTGATGTTGTTTCTTTTCTTCCCCCAAATTTTATTATTTTTATGTTCATTAGGTGGTGGTAGTTATTTAAAAATTACCTTCTTTGGTTTTATTACTTTGTTTAAAAAACCTCATTCAAAGTAAACCTATAAGCCAAGGTTTAGAAATTTATATTCTAAGTTGAATATATTTAACACTGTATTGTAATATGTTTATAATTATCATAAATATGTAGTTAATATTTCAGGGAAGCTTTCCAGCTGTGCTTTGGGAGAGAAAGAGACTGAAAATAGAAATTATGTGAGTTCTTTTACAATTGACATCAGATATGACACTACATAACCTATGAGTCTTGTGTGGCCTTCATGACTAATGATAGGATGGATACTTGGGTGGGTAAGGGTATGGGCTGGTTCTTCTGTATATTATGTGATCATGAAATATTTTCTGAGGATTTATTTCCAGCTGTGTTTAGCATCCTGGGATAAACTTTTTAAAATAAATTATTGACAACAGAATTTGGAAATAAATAATTGTGAACTATAAAGCTTTTAAAAGGTCTCCACATTTGCAGCAATTACTAATTTCACAAAGCCATGAAACATAAAATACTTTAGCCAGGTAATAGAGTGGGTGAGGGGTGAGAGACGAATGAGAAAGCTTTCATCTGCCCAAAAAGCCTGTTGTAGATTGTTATGTGCATAAGGTTTAAGCTCAAATGCATTTGCAGATGAACTGCTTTTACCAGCTTCTTTGAGACATGACATTTGTTCAGAAGATTAGCCAGGTTGTAATGTGTAGCATAATTGCACTGTGCGGATGTCCCAGAAGTGAAAACCTAATTGCTTGACAGGACTATAACTTTGTGGTATGCTCTCACCTTGTTAGGTTCTTTTCTGATGCAGTTCAAATGAAGTCTGGCCGCAGGTGTGCCTAATTTACCTCACAACAGAACATGTTGAGTTTAATTGCACAGTGGTGGTTAGGAAAAATTGGTGGGTGGAATATCAAGTGACTCTGTACACTGGATGGCAGATGGGTGTTAAGAGTTAGTGTGAGTTAAACGTATAGGTGAGCCGAGCTAATAAAATATATAATTCTGCTTTTAAAATAATGAATCCTTGTTATAGATCATATAGTTTCACAAACATGGCTTTTCTTTAGCAATTGATTTTAAAAGAAATTTTCAACACCCCATGATTTTTAAAAGCCTAAATAAATAAATAAATAAATGTAAACCAATTTAAATGGAAAGAAATATCTTTTTTATTGCTTTATTCTAAATTTTGACTTCACGTTTCTTCACCACATCCAACAACAGCACAATCTTACACATGGCAACATTTTAAACATATTCAGTTTTTTAACAAATGGCATTCTTTAGCCCTAGCTTAAATACCACCAGAAGGCTGATACAAACTAATTAGAAAAAACAATTTTCTAATATTTAATCTATACTCTTCACTATGAAATGAAAGGAGGATTTTGGTTTGAATTTCATAGGCTTTGAGTTCAGTGGTGAGTGGTTTAAGTATCTGAAATAGGGAGTTGTAATTCCCCCCTGAGCATACCTGTCAACCCGCGGCTCCGGAAAAACGGGACCTGCGCACATCGCTTGTGCGCAGGTCGCGTTCCACGCATGCGTAGAAAGGTTTTACCCCTTCCACACATGTGCGGAAGCGCTATGCCGCTTGTGCAGCCCTTACGCAAGCGATGTAGCGCTTCCACGCATGTGTAGAAGGGGTAAAACCCTTCCGCACATGCGGGGAAAGCGTTTTCCCTGCTGCCAAATTACGGGGTTTTGGCAGCGGGGGCCGGGTTATGACGTCAATCGACGTCAATTTACGGGGTAATCCCGGCCAAATCGGGAAGGTTGACAGGTATGCCCTTGAGCTACCTTGACGGGCTGGACTGGATGACCCATAGAGTCCCTTCCAGCTCTGAAGTTCTAAGATTCTAAGAATAGTGGAAATTATGAAGAACCTGTAGTTGATGTGGTGTGTGTTGTCCTCTTACTTAAGTTTTCATATATGTGGGACACGTAAGTAGAGAGTCTATTGCTAATGTTAATGAGATTAAACATTTATATTTTGATTTATACTAATGAATAAGCGAATAAGAAGGTCAGCATCACATTCAATTTTTTTGTCTGTTTTATGTGTATCAAATTAATTATATTTCCCTTTTTAAAACCTGGGAATATGTTAGCCACATGTGGTAAAGGGACCCCTTTTATTTATAGCACAACAGTGATATGGTGTGTTGTATTTTGAACATTTTTATGGGACTTAGAGAGTATCTATGTGATAATTTATGTATTTTTTCATTAATTTAATTTAAAAAGTTTTAAATTAGGGGATGGCCATATTTTATTCCTCCTTGCTCCCAGTCTGGCCAGGTTATCCTGCTATGGTAATAGAGTAGACCAGGAGTTCTCAACCTTTTAAAGCCAGGGGCTGGGTCTAGAGATGTGAAGGCCCGGGGAAAACTGGTAAATTTAAAAGAAACAAAAACCTGGTTTTCCCCCATTTTTTTTCTGACTCCTCCCCCCCCCCCCCGAAAATTGAAAAAATAAAAAATATATTATGGAATGTTTTATTTTAACATGATGAATAAAATATTTTAAGATAAGGTCGAGTTCAAATATTTTATAAATCATTTCTAAAAAAAATATGTATGGTATCAGATTATTTTTGATTTTTCTGAAAATTTCCGTTTCCCCCCGGAAAAAAATGGTTTTTTCCCAAGCTTCAAAATTTCCAGAAATTTTACATCTCTAGCTGGGTCACACACCCTCATACAGCTTGGGGGCCAGAAAGCCATTTTGCCCTTCCTCCACCATACAACACTTCATGGTGTGGTGGTGGAGGCGGTGGGGGACTACATGAAATGGCGCTGTGGGCCGCATCTGGCCTGTGGACTGCAGGTTGAGAATCCCTTGAGTAGACCATACTGCCAGCAGCTCAACGCTGAGTGTCGGGCGGCAGTTAACTAACCTGACAACCCTGAGGAGAAATGGCCTTCCACAGGGAAAGGTGATGGTCCGCAAGTGAATTAAATCCCTCTTGAATCCATCTTGATGGAGGGCAGCAGCTTCATCATTCCTGGCCTGGGGCTGATCAGGACTTTGTGTGCCAAAAAGGCTCAGGATCAGAAAGTGACTCGCGGGACTAGATCAGTGGTACAGGTGTCACACTGCAATGCGGAAGGCAGATGAAAGCCCACTGCATTATATTTCTCAGGACAGTCTTCATGGCTGGTCGCTATGGTGATTGCCTATATTCGGATTCAGATACAGCAGAAGAAGAAATTTCAGAGTACATTGTTCATAGGCCTGGTTTCCAAGCATTTTTTTTTTTGCTCCTTTTGCAATCTCAAATTTTGCATCCGCCGTCATTCTAACGGTATATTTTTGATATCTATCTTCACATTGTGCTAGTGTGATTTTTGAACATTTCCTCAAGTTGTGCTATTAATCTAAGTGGTCTAGGTGTTAATTATTTTCCTGGTAAAATCTAAATGAGATATAATACAATAGGGAGGAAATCCATAATTTTAAAGATGTATGACTAATTCACAGCAAATATTTGCTCCAGCAAATGAGGAAGGTTGGTAAAGTTCCCCAACTTCACCTCCTCACAAGCAGCAGTTCAGGAAGGCAAAGGGAACTTTTTAGGATTACAGTATATTGTATTGTTCTAAATGATCTTGGCAAACCCAAGGGAAGTTGGGAAGAGGCTGGCTTTGTTTTTCACGTATAATGTGTTCCATTGAAATAAAATCCGACATCTCACCAGAGGACAAAATACTCAAGGGAATAGACTTCTTGAAACTGGAACTGTGCTGGCAGAGGAATTTCAAGTTTGTACTTTAGAGGTCTTGGGTACAGGACTACAGCCTCTCATGTTCCCAAAACAAAATCTTAGCTTAGGTTAAAGAAGGCATGATTTTTCCCTGTCCTTGTGGGAGAACTCATGGATTCAACACATTCAAAATTCAAAAGCCAGAAGAATATGTTAATTAAAAGCTTTTATCCCATTATTTTTCTGGAAATACATGAAGTCTGGTCTTTGAGACAACAATGGAACCATACTATGTTTGATTTCAAGAAGGTGGTGTCTCTGCACTATAGCACATGCATGTGTATATACACATTTCATGGTTCTGTGAGAGTGTGCAGACTATCATTTGTTTGATAATGAATTACGCTCTCTGTCCCTTCAACTTCCCTGTAGTGTAGTGTTAAACTGCAGTACCAAAACTCAGCTCACAATCTGAGTTCAATCCTGACAGGTTTAAAGTTAATTCAGTCAAGGTCAGTAAAATGAGTGCCGAGCGTATTGGAGGCAAAATGCTAATTACCGTAGGAACCACCCAGAGAATGCTCTGAAGTGCTATGGGACAGTTTATAAATGTAATTGCTATTTCTTTTGCTATCTATCTGTCTGTCTGTCTGTCTATCTATCGCCCCATTAGTGATACCACTCTCTGGGCAGTTCACAATACAATATTATCTGTTCTTTCCTGCTTTATATTTTGTTTTCTTATGGAGTTTGTAGCCAATTATTATTATTTTTAATCTATGCTGTTAATCAGCATTTCACTGGAATAGCATAAACAAATTGAAGTAGAATTAGTGATATTTTAAATTTTTATTAGCTTTGTGCAACACTGTTAAACTAGCCTGTTTTGAGCTGATGAGAAACTTCTTATTCATCTAGCCTCATACCTTAACAGTCTAGAAAAGTTGTCATATAACATTAAATGTTGTGAATTATTGCCTGGAAGCTGATAATTTAGGACCAGATTTTTAAGTGGTGTTGTGTGTGAAAGCTGGATATCCTTATGCCCAGTGATGCACTGCCAAAAATTTACTACCCCCCACCACGGGTGTGGCTAACTCCGTGGGCGTGGCTAACTCTGTGGGCCATGGCCACTTGGCCTCCCTACGCCATGGCCTGGGGTAGGGAGGTGGGTGTAGGTGGCCAAGTGGGTGTGGCCCAGGGGAATTTCTGCTACTGGTGCCCGCGCACCTATGGGCACCTGGAGCAGCTCAACACTGCTTTATGCCGCACCGGAGAGTTGTGGTAGAAGGAGATCATCGTAGATAGGTTTGTCTTCTTGGGGCAGTGAGCACACTCAGACTCTATTAGTCTGTTTGAGACTCATGTTTCTTCTCTCAAAGAAATATATATATATATATATATATATATATATATATATATATATATATATATATATATATATATATATATATATATATATATATATATATATATATATATATATATATATATATATATATCAACAAACACATACTTTACTTCATACCTGTAGAGTCTTCCAAGGATCCTTGTCTCATTTCTTTGGAACATTGACATGTGTAGAACGATCAAGTTTGTTATTAATATACAGATATATACAAATTATGAGGGCCACAGTAACTTAGTGGTTAAAACGCTGAGTTTGATGACCGGAAGGCCAGCAGATCAGCAGTATGAGACCCCAGTGCTGCATGACGGATTGAGCTCCTGTCATCTGTCCCAGCTCCTGCCAAACTAGCAGTTCGAAAGCAAGAAATTGCAAGTAGATAATTAAGTACCACTTTGGCAGGGAAGGTAACAGTGTCCTGTGTGCTCTGGTATCTAGTCATTCCAGCCACATGACCACAGAAATGTCTGCAGATGCAGACAGTGCTGGCTCTTTGGCTTTGAAACAGAGATGAGCACCAAACCCTAGAGTCAGACATGACTGGCTTTTGAGCAAAGGAGACCTTTACCTTTATATACAAATTGTAAATTCAGAAAGAGTGGGAGAGTGGAAAGGAAGTAATCTGGAGCACCAAGAAGGCAGACGTAGCCCCAAAGATAGGCAGTTTATCTGAAAAGCATTTTAAAATTTAGGTTTCATATACTCAGAACATTTCTTATTTTATCAAAACTGTTCCATGCACACAGAGTGAATATCTGTCATGGGGGACAACCAAGGTGATTAAATCAATTATTTTGAAGCTGTGATTGAACTCTTTCTGTGGTCTGTAAGTCACTTACTATTACGCTTTTAGACAGAGTGTAAAGTGGATCATTTCTGTTTGAAACCTAAACGATTGAGTTACTTTTATTTATGCTGTTTTGAAAGTGCTTTACCTTTAGTGTACACTGCTTTGAATGCTGGAAAGGTTGTAAGTAAATGTTTTAAATATTTTATTAATATTAAAGAGCAATTGTCCCATCCCACTTAATACCCAAGTTGGCTAATAGGTGAGCAGGAAGCTAATTAGGTCTGAAATTGCATATTATGTGAGAATAGGTTATTCTAGTTCCGGGGAACAGTCTGGATCAGGAAAAGTTCACATGCTGAACGGCTCCAGACCCTAATTTTACTCTTCACTCCAGAATGTGGAGTTATTTCAGATTCTGCCCTCGGCACAGCTCAGAGATTCCTTTGAGGAATAGCTAATTGGAGTCAGGAGAAGCATTTCCCCACCCCAGTGAATGCTCTCCTCTTTGTTCAAAGTAGTCTGAACATGCTTTTCATAAGTTGTGTTTTCGTTTGTTTGTTCATAAAAACTGCAATTCAAAATTTCAGACCATCTTGCATTCTTTCTAGTGCAGTGGGATTCTATGGGAATTATTATATAAGAAGCATCTCTCTAGTAAAGGGGTTCTCAATGTTTTCCAGCCACGGGTTGGATGACCACGCCCCCTCAGACAGCTGAGTGGGCAGGACTGGTGTTGTAAAACGCATCCGCAGCCATCGTAAACACGTTTATGACGGCCACAGATGCATTTACAGCTGTAGTAAATGCGTTTACAATTGCCACAGACTCACAGCTGTGTAAACATGTTTACGTGGCCTTAAATGAGTCAGTGGTCAATTCCGCTGGCTACAGCTGGAGTGAGGTTGGGGGCTGGATTATTTGGCACTGCAGGATGGATCCGGCCCCTAGACCATAAATTGCGAACCCCTGCTCTAGTAAGTAGTATGACCAAAAGAACAAAAGGGTTGGGGAGGTGTTATGTTTGGCCCTTATAAGCACTAGTCCAGACAACGATGAACAAAACAGCAACAAGTCTTTATTCAACAGTCTTTTAGAGATGAGTTTACCTGACCCCTTGCAGGGTAAGGGATGCCCTGCCTGAGCTCCTCGAAGCTGCCTTGATGCTGGCATTGGAGTTCCCGAGGCTTATGGTTCTGGGGGACTTCAATTTGCCATCATTGGGGATGGCTTCTGAGGTGGCAAGGGAGTTCATGGCTTCCATGGCAGCCATGGGCCTGACTCAGGTAGTTCGGGGTCCGACCAGGGGCAGTGGTCACATGCCAGACTTAGTTTTCTTGTCGGAGCAGTGGCAGAGTGATCTGAGATTACAGGATTTAGTCATCTCACCTGTGCCATGGTCAGATCACTATCTGGTGACTCTTGACTTTCTGGGGGTGACGCTTCATCGTAGGGAGGCAGGGCCTATTAAAATGGCCCGCCCTCAGCGACTAATGGATCCAGATGGATTCCAGAGGGAACTGGGGGATGTTCCTCTGGATCGGCTACACGATTCACCCGAGGCACTTGTCGACCTGTGGAACAGGACAGCAACAGCAGCCTTGGATGAAATCGCACCACTGCGGCCTCTCTGCGCCCGTGGGGTTAGGTCATCCCCGTGGTTCACGGATGAACTGCGGGAACTCAAATGGGCAAAGAGACGCCTAGAGCGCCGCTGGGTGAAGACCCAGGATGACTCCGATTGAACACTAGCTAGAGCTGCTATTAGGGCCTACCTAGTGGCGATGGGGGTGGTGAGGCGGCAATACTTCACCAGCCTTATTGCCTCCGCTGATAACCGCCCAGCCGCCCTGTTCCGGGTAACCAGGTCCCTTCTCGGTAGGGGGAGATCGGTGCCCGGTTCGGCTGAGGACTTTGCTGACCATCTGGTGGAGAAAATTGATCGGATTCGTTCAGGGCTGAATCCCGGCATGGATGGGGAGGGTCGGGGGGGGGGGCACCGGAGCACAGTCTTGCTGTACGATCTCGGATCGGTTTGATCCTGTTGTCCCTGATGAAGTGGACAGGCTCCTTGCAGCTGTGCGTGCCACTACATGTCCTTTGGACCCCTGTCCCACCTGGTTGCTGAAAGCCTCCAAGGTGGTGACAGGTGGCTGGGTCGGGGCGATAATAAATGCATCATTACGGGAGGGGGTATTTCCTGCACCGCTAAAACATGCTTTGGTGTGCCCCCTCCTGAAGAAAATATCCCTTGACCCAGCTGTCCTTAACAACTACAGGCCGGTTTCCAACCTGCCCTTTCTGGGTAAGGTTTTGGAGAAGGCGGTGGCGCGCCAGATGCAGAGTCCTGGAGGAAGTGGATTATCTAGACCCTTTTCAATCAGGATTCAGGCCCGGGTATGGTACGGAGACGGCATTGGTCGCACTGATGGATGATCTCTGGCGGGAGCGGGACAGGGGTTATCCATCCGTCCTTGCTCTTCTTGACCTCTCAGCGGCCTTCGATACCGTCGACCACGGTATCCTTCTGGAACGGCTCAAAGGACTGGGGATCCAGGGCACCGTGTTGTCCTGGTTTTCCTCTTTTCTGGAGGGCCGTACCCAGTCGGTGTGGTTAGAGAATGAGAGGTCCAGCCCTAGGCTTCTCACGTATGGGGTGCCTCAGGGTTCGGTGCTCTCTCCTCTCCTATTTAACATCTACATGAAGCCACTGGGTGAGATCATTCGTTCCCACGGGGTGCGCGGATGACACTCAGTTGTACATCTCGGCCCGTGGGGACCCCAGTGATGCTGTTAAAATCCTGTCCGGATGCCTGGAGGCCATTGAGGTCTGGATGGGGGCCAATGGGCTTCGGCTGAATCCCAGCAAGACAGAGTGGCTGTGGATAAGGGGCCCCGTGTTATCCCGGGAGTTACCATCTTTGGTACTGGATGGGGCTGTTTTGCCTCAGACAGACCCAGTGCGCAACTTGGGGGTCCTTCTGGACTCGCGGCTGCTGCTAGAAGAACAGGTAGCGGCTGTGGCCAGGAGGGCTTTTGCCCAACTTCGGGTGATTCGCCAGTTGCGCACGCTCCTGGACCGGGGCTCCTTGCTTATGGTCACCCATGCTCTGGTCACTTCCCGACTAGATTATTGTAATGCGCTCTACATGGGGCTGCCCTTGACGACCATTCGGAGGCTGCAGCTGGTCCAGAATGCGGCAGTCCGGGTGGTGATGGGATGTGGGCGATATGCCCATGCCTCACCGCTACTTCGGGAGCTGCACTGGTTACCAGTTTGTCTCCGGGTGCAATTCAAGGTGCTGGTTTTGACCTTTAAAGCCCTATATGGCATTTGACCAGGATACCTTAGAAATCGCATCGTCCCAAGAGTGTCTGCCCGTCCAACCAGAGCGGACCGGAGGGGCTCTCTAATGGTGCCATCAGTTAGGGGTGCACATCTGTCCAGCACCTGAAGGAGGGCCTTCTCCGTGTCCACACCAACTCTCTGAAACCTCCTGCCAACAGATCTAAGACTTCAAAGAGAATTGCTGCCCTTCAGGAAAGGATTGAAGACCTGGCTGGCAGGGCAGGTGTGGGGGCCCCCGAATGGGAACACGGTCCCCGCCTGCTGGCTTATGTAAAGAATTAAGAACTCTCTCTTCTTTTTTTTATAGTGGGTGGGATGGGTGGGTGGGATATGGGTCTTTTAAAATGGGTGGGATATGGGTCTTTTAAAGTGTTTTTATGTGTTTTTAAAACTTGTTGTAATGCCGCCCTGAGTCGGGTTCGGCCTGAGTGGGCGGCATATATAAATATGACTAATAAATAATAAATAAATAAATAAATAAAATAAGGTGATCCAGACACAGAGATGGCTATACAATCCCAGTGGAATCAGTCCCTCCGGACTCTTGCCATGTAGGAGGCAAAGGCTAGCTACCATGGAAGCGTAGCATAATGGAGGAGACCCAGGCTTAGCACGTCACTGGCTACTTGTACGGAGTGGGAAGTGTAGATCTGGTCTGGCCCTACCCTTGTTTACTTGTGGGACTTATATAGTGTCTCCCCTGCGGTGGCTCCTTGATACAAAGTAGTGACCTGCCGGACAAATGTAACTAACCAATCATAACAGGGTATATATGTAATTAACCAATGGGAAACAGGATCCAAAACTGTAACCAATCACAGGGCTTCGATTGGAATAATCAACGTGCCCTGGAACGGGGGGGATTTCGCGCCACTTTAGGGTCCTAATTTGGATGGTGGGAAACCACCGTTTTCCCTTTGCAAGGCGCCGCTTGCGCTACTTGCAAATGTGCCTTAATACACAACAGGAGGAGAGGTTAATAGTTGTCAAGGTAAACAAGCTGGCAAAATAAAAGGGGGAAAATAAAGAAAAAACAAAATATGATGACACTTTAAAGACTAGCAGATTTATTTCTCTGTGAACATTCAGGACTCAAAATCCATTGCTTCAGATAGATAAAACACAAATACAGCTATCAAGTTACTTCAAGATGATAAGCAGCATGCCAGGTAGGTTAGGTTGTATCATAGATCCACCATTTGAATACATACTTACACTGCCTCCAAATTCCACAGAACATACCACCAGTCTTGTGACACAATCAGACATAACCCAATTTGCTCAGGACCAGAGGCCAGGGATTAAAAGTTCCTGGTGTTAGAGAAGGCCCTTCTTCAACTACCCACCCAACATAGTGAAAAAGCAAACTGAAAGAGCCAAACTGGAGCCTAGAACAACCCGGTACAATAAAGACTAAGGTTGTCCTTACCTGAAAGCCAGTTGTATCTGACTATAGGGTTCAGTGCTCATCTCCGATTACAGCCAAAGAGCCCCAGCACTGACTGCGTCTGCAGACATTTCCATGGACATGTGGTAGGCATGACTAGATAAACAGAAAGAAAAATAGAATACCATTAGTAGCGCGCAACTCGGCACCAAAATGAGATCACTGAAACGTGTCATCAATTTTGGACAAAATTACTTCTCTATCTTCGCTACTTCTTTTTTTTTGGGGGGGGGGAATAGATAAATGAGTGTGTAATGCTTGTGTCAGTATGACGTATTTGAGGAGGTGTTTGTGAGTAATTTTAGATAAAAAGAGGAATGTTACAAGATAGGAATAAACTGCTCATTTTGTGTACTATTGGAAAAGTTAAAAGAATCAGATTGAAATATTTAAACAAGATGGTAAGGCAGTAGCTTGGATAAAACAACTAAAACAAAATAGTCTAGATTTGTGGAGGTGTCTTAGTTACATTTAGTAATAAATTGCATGTAAGATAAAAGTTTTGGTTGGGCAGTATCTTTAGCTAGTATATGCGAAGCCAGAGGTTATAATCCTTTAACAAGTATAATTTAGAACGGTTTCTTTTTTTTTTTTTAGAACGGTTTCATGGTTCAAGAAGCAGGTTATAACTGGTAACCTCCTCAGGTTCCATTTCTGAAACTTTGTCTGAGTCAAAAATCTCTTTTCCTAAGTCATTGTTTCAGAATGTTTTATATTGAATAAGGGCACTTTCAGACTATCTTGACACAGAACTACATTATGATATGGCAATACAAATGTGGCCCATTCTTCGATGTAAACAATTTCATTTTTCATTTGATCTTATTCTGAATAAGATTAACATATACTCAAAATAACTTAGAATGCCATATGAGGCACAAAATAAACAATAATTAACTCATGCTGTAGTAAAATGTTATTAATATACCATATTTGCTGGCATATAAGACCCACTTCCCCTCCTTAAAATGCAATGGGGAAATGGAGTGTGTCTTGTTCTGTATACAGCAGCCTATAAGTGGGCTATTTTGGTAATAATGGGATGTGTCTTATACTCCGATGCATCTTATAGCCAGCAAATATGATACTTTTAAAATACAGCCCTCTGCCATAAAAATCTCTGCAATTGGCAAAAGTGATTAATATAATGTACATGCTATTTCAGTAATGTTCATCATTGCTTTTCAGTTAATTCAGAAATGCTATTAAAGGGTACTTTATAAACTTTATTTTGAGACTAAAATGATTTGAGTCAGGTTTGTAATTCATTTCCTAATTGTTTAGCAAAAATAGAAGATCTAGACATGTCCTTGATTTCTCAAGCAATTTAATGTACTGTGTTAATTGAGAGTTAATTCCTATGGTGCTTGATATATTGATTGAAATTATTTGTTTATCAAATATCCCATTAGAACATCACAACAATAATGTAAAATTAGTTAACTGACAGCATTGATTCCACAATGAATTTCAAAGCTGAAGGAGATTTGAGCTCACTCCTGTTCAGTTCAAGTACTGTACAACATATATTAACACAACACATTGTTTAAGCACAGAACACTTTCCATTGGGGATTTGAATAATAAGTCATTCTTTAAGAATACTAAATAATGGAACTTAAAACTTGACATTTTTGGGAGTAAAATGTAGTATTTGTTCAAACGTTAATGTCAAAGCCACTAACATTTATATAATCACTGTGATATGTACACATATTGAAGTGTTAACAGTTGGAATTTAACCAAATGTAACATTGCATTTTGAAGACTATGGCATTACTTACAGCATTCCATACTTTTGAGCCTGCTTGTATAGAATTTTGAGTTTTAACCTAGTCTTATTAACAGAAGTGTTTCCTTTTACTTTGATTGTTCCCATCATTGTAGTCTGACATTAGAGCTTCATTTCAGCCTTTGCTCACTTTTACCTGAAAAATTATGATTCCTACACTGGTAATTTCTCACCCTGACTATTAGAACCTTCTGTTTTCTGGTCATTCACTTTCATGCCTCAGGCTGATAATCTTTGTTGAGAATTCTGTTGCAAAAATGATATATTTTTCTTTTTTCTCTGACAACAGTGGGTAGGGGTGGGAATGTGTGGCTCTCCAAGTATTGTTGGATTACTACACTCTTAAATCCTAGCCCACATAGTCAATTATGAGGGATAAAGTTTGATCCACATCTGCAGAATCAGTCATTCCCATCCTTGAGCTAGATCGTATCTCTCCTTAAAGCTCTGTAGTGGCTTTCTTTTTGAATCAACAACAGATTGCTCATCTTTACCTAAAAAGGCAACCATGGCTTTATATCCCCATCTATATAATATGTCCCTCTTTGTCACCTTTGGTCTTCCAATTGAGTCTGGCATAGCTACTCAGTTCTTCCCTACTGACTCACGAAATTCCATACCATCACTGCTACGTTTAGAACTTTATTTCAGAACACCTGCTATTTCAAATTCCTCCTCAAAATTCACCTTTTTAAAAATGAAGACTAGGGGAATGACTCTTTTAGTGTGCATATCCTAAATGTAAATGGTAGAGCAATTCAGCAATCATGGGAAAAGAAGGCAAAAATGACGTTTTTTCTGTTGCCTGCTAAGGTCATGATACCACAACCTACAGGAGAAAGCTGTTTTGCCTCTTTTCATTTGGCCTGTTTCAGCCACTTATTAAAACTTTTTTCTTCCTCTGGTTTTAGTATCATAAACTATGGAAAGGAAATACTGTTATACGCTGTCATTTTCAGACTGGAGTTCTGATGGCTGTTGTGTTCCAGCCCTTGTCAAACTCTGAAGATGACTTGAATCAGGTGGCACTTCCTATGCCCAGCCCTGTTCTGCCTCCCCAACCTGTACCTGAACCTGAGAATGTCTTGAACCAGGAACCTTAACCTGCTTTTGTCCCAACTCTGACTCCCCAGGCAGATGCCCTTCAGACCAGAGATCTGACCCTGACAGCAATCATTCCTTAGCCAGGGAATGGTGCTGAAAGGATCTGCTGCTGAGATGTAAGAAAGCTAGAGCTCGTTATCAGAGAAGACTCCCAGCTGATGCCCATTAGCTGGGAGGCTCTTAAGCAAGCATGTTCTACCAGCCACGTGTCAGTACAATTTTTCTGTGCAAAGGCGGACACCCTGCTTGACTTCGGATACCTCTTGTGATTGCCTGCCATGACCCTGACTTCTCTGCCAATGCTGATGATGCTCCCGGACATCCTTTGGACAAGATGCTCACTTTGAACTACCAGTAACGAGACTTTGCCTTGCGCTTTGGACTTTGCCATTCGGATTCTCCTTGGATAGACTGTTGCCAGGACTTTCTGTGTAGCACTGCTGTGTGGTGACTGTCCGCTGGGGTAGGTCAGCACAATGGCAGAGGAACAACAAGTAGCACTAGATTTTTGCCACCATCACCACATGGAGAAGATATGCAAGGGGAAGACCTAGGGCTCTTCTTCCTGGATGGAAAGGAAGATTATATTATAGCCTTCGGGATGCTTTGATAGAGATTATCGAACTTAATTTTAAGATAATAGATTAAAAACATTGAAATAAGTGGTTATTCATCCCATGTTTATCTTCAAAGTTTTATTTGTTTTTCTTGTTATCTCCTTTGAACTGAATCTTAGCAGGAGAATCTGCTTTTCTTAGATCTCCACTCATCTTGATGTAGTGTAGGTAGAGTAGTAGTAGTAGTAGTAGTAGTAGTAGTAGTAGTAGTAGTAGTAATATAAATATCTCCTTAAAGTTATCACTGTACCATTGAGAATTCTAAAACTGAATTATTACAGTACACATATAGGACACATTTTGGCCATGTGAAAGTTAGTATCAGAATTAAAATGAATCAAAGATTATTCTCAGCAGTTGAAGACACTGCACAAACAGCCTATCAGAGATTTTCATTACTGATAATTAAAGAAAGGAAGTTACATTGTATGGTGTCCTTCACATCTGTCTGAAAATCAATTGTTAGGAAGAATGTACTGTTTCATAGAAACAGACACACATCTTGGTAAGTGAATACTACTGTAGAAATGAATAAGCAGTGAGGAGAAATTGTTTATTTGATTCTGTTTTCAGAGAATCCATACAGCAGTATTTTAATGAATGAATTTCTTCAGATTTTTAAAGAAAATCCAATATTACAGTGTTAATACTGCAGTAAGTGATGTTCCTAGTTTATGTGTATTTTTTATTGTGTAGAGTCATATTTCTGTTCTTTGACATAAAGACTAGAAAATACAGATGTTTTACAGTTCGTTAGCTGGTGAATGATTGGGACTATTTATGGAAAGGGAATGTGTAACTTCCAGCACATCCTAGTACAAACTAGTGAAGTCTTTTTGGCTGTAGAGATTACTTAAGACCCCTGCATAGGTGCAGCAACCAATGCTTTAAGTGTATTGGAAATCAAGAAAAAGAGTGTGAATTTGTCTCTTTCTATTCTCCCATTAGCTACTACTCAGTGGTGTAAACCATATGTTGCAGTCTAGTTCAATCAGCCACTATGCAAGAACCTCTACATAGTGAAACTCCTTTTGTAGATCTTCTGTTGTTAGGAGGAGCTAATGTTTCTGAGTCTGAGGGTTGCTGAATGCTTCATTAAAAGGAGTGGCAGCTTTGGGGATTCTACAAGGGTGATCCACATGATAATGGCACTTGTATATCCTCAGCTGCATTTGTTCTTGAATCTACACTTTTGTCTTAGTTTGGCTTATAGTGGGGGTGGGGGTGGGAGCAGCTCTTTCAGTGCTATATGGCATTGTGGAATATATTTAGGAAAAAGGGCTCAGTGATTATCCATGTAAAGATCCTAATTAAAGACCCTGTGAACTTGCTTCTGAATAGGTATGTCCATGGAATTATTCCAAGGAAGAGGGATTATTACCTAGTTTCATAAATACAGTATTATGCAAAAGTCCTAAAAGGTAAAATGTCACAGAATTGCGCTAAGTATCCTATATGGTCATGCAATAAACTGTACCTTAAGTTCTTTAGCTTTAGATGTTCTAAACATTTGAAAACTGAATTATATAATACTTTTGGGGGGGACTACAATGAATAGAAATAAACAGTTGTTATGGAACTTGCATTTTGTCCTTATCATGAGCAAAAAGCCATAAATATGATGAACAATGTGTGTGGCTTATTTTCAGTCCAGCTAAGTAGCCAAAATTCTGATTCATAAGTTATACCAGAAGAAGCATGATGATGGCAATGGCAGGGAGCAATTTTACATAATTAAAGACTTCTCTTGTATGACTTTTAAGTCTCACCTAAGGTCAGTTTTATTGTGCTTGAGCTATGAGCTGCAGAATAGAAGCTGGAAATTTCACTTTGCCAGTAATATCAATTAGCAGGGGATATTTTCAGCAGTTACAGTCTTCATCATTCTTTCGCAAAACTCACACACATTGAAACTGATTACACTCAGGTTGGATAAACTGTGGGACAGAAGTGGAAAGTCTTTAATTGTTGCACATCTTCCCCATAATTGGCACCATCACCCTTCCATAGGCATGACAAACACAACATCATTTTTGTCAACCTTTAATTTAAGGCTATTGCCTATATTTAACACTTAGTCTCAAATAGCATAGACCAAATGATGCAATAGATCAAATCTAAGTGTTGACTTAACATAATGTGCAAGAAGGAAAGTTGTGGCATCAATGAAAACATTTTTTTTTCTAAAATGAATTGGCAGGATGGAGGTTTTGCATGGGCTTTGGGAGTGAGGAAAGAATGAAACTATCCTGATTTTTTAAAAAACCCACTGAAGAACAGATTGAAAGTCTTCAGCATGCCAGGCTCCAGACCATAGATACCCTAAGGCAGTCTTCTTTCAGGAAAGATATGGACATTGTTAGGAGTAATTCTAGCTCAAGAGATATATGAGGATTCTGTTGAACTCCAAACCTTGTTGAACCTAGGTGTCGTGTAAGAATAGGAATGCAGGATTAGACCAAGGTCGACTTAGTCCAACATTATGCATCATCTAATGGATAATTGAACTGGTGTTATCTAGTTTCACTTATCATTCAAAGTTAACCTACTGTAAGTAGAACTAAATCCAACTGGATCCATACAACATCTGTGCTTGGTGAATTGACTTTTACAAAGGATTGCAAGGGATCTCTAACTTTATTACCTTAAAACATAAACTTCTGTTTCCTTCTCCAATATAAGTACTGTCAGTCTAATCAGTATGGAAATAAGCTTAAAAAGATTTTTACATATTTTATGAAGCAGATTAGTTATGTTTGTGAACAAATGAAGAATTGTTACATTGGTCTTTAACTCCAAGATGCAAGAAATTGTAAGGTGTAACTCACCATGATGAGTATTGTTTGAAAGTTTTTTTAAAAAATACACTGGGTTCTAATTGGATATACAGTAGTCCTTTGTCTTTGTAGTAAACAATTTAAATCCTAGTTTTGTATATTTGTGTTCAAAAATAATTCCTGATGGATTTAATGGACCATATTCATAAGTATATGGCTGTGTGTGCAGTCCTAAGCACTGTTACTAGAAAGCAAGTCCTGTTGGATGTCAGGAATTCACTTTCAAGTAAACATTTTAAAGATTTCATTGTTAATATAGCAAATTTCTTCCCACCAAATTATAGTATTTCACTACCTGTCCCAAAGTGTCCATCGTTATTCAAGACTAGAAATGTAGATGCCCAAAGACATAGTACTGTGGGTACTGTTTTTACCTCTGCTGTTGTTTTTATAAGAAGAAAATAATAATAAAAATAATAGAATGATGGAGTTGGAAGGGACCTATAAGGCCATCGAATACAACCCCCTGTCTATTAATATTTGATTTGCAACAACACATAACTTACAATTGTTGTTATAGACTCTGTTGCATTATTATAAATGTTTCTGTATCTCTGATGTTCCTAACACATTTTAATTTTGTATTTTTGTAGATTTTTTCTAAAGTTTTTCCTCAAGTGCAATCAGAACTGTTTGAAGAATGCAGGCAACCCAAGAGATATGCGAAGATTCCAGGTACAGATTTCAGAAACAGTTAAAATTACTGCACAAGGCTTGCAAAGAGTCGTTTTGAGTTGGGCAGATATAAATTTGATAAATAAATAAATAAATAGGGCATGGAAAATGTTATGCAACTAGTATAATTTCAACCCCACTATTTGTCTTAAATATGTGCCAAATTTAACTGGAAGATATATTTTCAGTTATATTTGGCTTATGCCTACCTCTGAAACTTCAAGAGCTCTTTTCAGGTACAGTATTGACTTGAGTGGGACTAAGCAAGAATATACTTCTCTCAGCCACCACTGGAACAAGCACAAATTCAGTAAAAGCTTCTTCTCCACTGCAGCACTTTAAAGACTAACTGCTATATTTTTACTATTAGCTTTTGTGGATAAAGTCCACTTCTTCAGACAAGGAGTAAAACTTCCAGGCATGGTTTATATATACCAGATGCAGGGGTCAAGATGTCACAAGGGGAAAGGATCACAGTGGAAAAGGGGAAAAGGATCACAAAACAATGAAGTAAAGAGTAATCAAGCAGAATGACAGACAAGCATGCATATCAGTACGGTTTCCTACAGCTAGCAGATTACTAGCAGTAACAGCTAGCAGATTATTCAGATTAGTTTTAAATGTCTCCCTATCAATCTCAAAAGTGTGAAGCTGCCAAGGAAAGCTAATGAGTTTAACCTCTTTCTGGTTTACCCTCTTACTTGGTTACTGTTACTTGGCTACTTCCTGTTCTTTCCAAGTTGTAAGAGAGAATTTGCAGGAAGGTGGTGAAGGTGGTATAATACACCAAAATATAGTATAGAAAATATCTAGCATCATATAGTAATCCGTGTATCAAATTTAATAATGTCCCAGAAACCCTTTAAGCCTCTGTGATGGATGTCCAACAGATGGATGTATTTGATTTCTACTGTCTCTTTTTGGATCCTAGTCTTGTAATTTCTTTGTTCCAGAATTGTAACTTTCAGATTTTGGATAGAGTGTCCAGGTAGATTGAAGTGGTTTGAGACAGGTTTCTCCAAAGAGAAACAGCAGAAATCAAACACATCCATCTGTTGGACACCTAGCACAGAGACAAATATTAGCCAAGGGTTTCTGGGACATTATCAAATTTGATACACAGATTGCTATATACTGCTAGATATTTTATATATTATATTTTGGTGTATTATACCACCTTCACCAGGATTGAAAGGGAGACATTTGAAACTAATCTGAATAATCTATTGTTACTGCTAGCTGTAGGAAGCTGTATTGATATGCATGCTTGTCTGTCATTCTGCTTGATTACTCTTTACCTCATTGCTTTGTGATCATTTTCCCTTTTCCACTGCGATCATTTTCCCTTGTGACATCTTGACCCCTGCATCTGGTATATATAAACCATGTCTGGAAGTTTTACTCTTTGTCTGAAGAAGTGGACTTGATCCACGAAAGCTAACAGTAAAATATAGCAGTTAGTCTTTAAAGTGCTGCAGTGTTTTTTATTATTACTATTTTGTTTTTGTTTTCGGATATGCCTGAACTACAGACTAATATAGCTACTATTCCAAAAAATTATTCTCTACTGTGACTCCAGAAGGTTCCAGCCTCATGCCTGTGCAGAGGCCCTTTCATATTTATGACTAAATAGAGAACCACTGAAGACTTGGAAATGATAACAATGTTATCTTCAAAAATTTCTATCAGTGAGAATTAAAGAATACAGAAATACTTTGCATATTTTTTGCATGAGTCCTGGTGGTACAGTGGTTAAACTGCTGTACTGCAGCCAAAAAGTGAGTTCAATTCTGATGGGACTCAAGGTTCACTCAGGCTTCCATCCTTCCAAGATTGGTAAAATGAGTACCCAGCATGTTGGGGGCAAAATGATAATTAACTTGTGATCTGACTAAGCACTATGAGGTGGTATATAAGTATAATTGCTATTGCTATATGCCAAATATGATATGTTTAAACCAAGGTTAAAAAGATTAAAAAGTAGACGATCTTCCATTTGGGCCTAAACTGTGTTGTTTTCTTCAAGTAAAAAGATGAGTTTTTAAAAAACAATTAAAACTGCTTTTTTTTTATTAGAAAACATAAACAAATCACAAACAAAATCAATAGTGACTCAAGATCACTATTCTTTTTTTTTACCTCAACAGAGAATCCTTTTTAAACTTGTTGGGAACAGTTACAGAACAATAGAACATTTTAGATTATATTGGATTTTAGAAGACTATCCCCAGAGATAGTCTTAGAAAGATGGTCTGGAAATAAATCGAACATTACAAGATATCCTATGTCACCGATCTGTTTAACAGTAAATATTTGTGTAGTGAAGAAAGTCTCCCATTTCCCATGCAATTCAGGTGTATATGAGTGGTGTACCCACCAGGAGGGCGGGATATAAATGTGCAAAAATAAATAAATAAATAAATAAATATGGTATTGATAATATTGATCATATGAACAAAGCATAAATTAAAACTTGGAATGAGTAGAAGTACATCTCTTGTCTCAGTGACTAAATGAAGTATCATTCATAAATAAAGTTGTGGCTTTCAGTGAAGTTATTGGAAAATCTCCAGCAAGACTTCCTTGGTTTTCCTTAGCTGATATGCCTACTTCTCAGAAGGCTTAAGTGGATTTATCAGTATGTCAAGTCTTGCACAATATTTTTAACTTTAAAAAAATTATTTTACTATCTCAGCAGTTTTCTTCAGGTGCACTGCAGGAAAGAACCAATAAAACAAAGAAGAGAGCATAAGTACTTTTGCTGAACTACAGAATTTTTCCTTTGTGATTACTGACCTATATATAAGTAACGGAGCCCAAAAAAATGTGTGTTTTAATAGTTATCTGCCTCTAGAAAATACAGTGTACTCTAGCAACTGGAAGGAAAACAACTTGGCTTGGAATTACAGTTAACAAGCTTCATTCTCTGGGTAGTTTCTCAGATAACCTCACTCCTGAAAGCATTATATGTGTTTAGAATTGAGGGTGTCAGTCACTTCTAAAACTCATTAAAAGCTAAAAACAACTGCTTTAATAATGTGGCTGAAGGGACTGGAAATTAGGGTGTTGGAGGTAAAGTCCAACTTTATGAATCTCCTATAATGGATGTCCTGGAGAAGCAATACAGTCTGATTCTTCAGAGAAAATAGCACAGACTGAAGAATCACTGTCTTCTGGAGAAACACCCTCCGGCTTTTCTCAAGGGGGACACAGATGGCTGCCTCAGAGGAGGCAGAATATACTGGAGAAGGTGCTGTAATAGCTGATAGCTAATTACAGCATGTGGGGGAAAAACAGGATCAAAGGTGACCTAAAACAAAGAAAATAGAAAAGAATTTGCATCTGATGTCTTGTATTAAGTATTCTGCAAAGGGAGGGTATATTGCAGAATGGATCATTCTATTTTCTTCTTCTTCTAGAAATTAAGAATTTGACCCTTTCAATAATATGCTGTAATACCAGCTCTCTCTATTCACAGACTAAAAAGAAAAGGTTAGAGCAGTTATTCTGTTGGGGAAAAATAACTTTCTCTTTCTCTCAACTTTAGAGGAAAACAATGGAGAGTGGTAGTACAGAAGTACTTAAATACGGAGCTGAGGCATGAGAGATTTGAAATCATTTTACAGTATAAATTTGGCTGAGGGATCTGGTCATATACATATGTAGCATTTTAAACAAACTATAATAAATCTAGACATAGACCCATGCCAAAAGACAAGGGCTTTTCATTTTAATGTCCTTTTCTATTCATTTATTTTATTTTAAAAGGAAGTTTAGAATGCATAACAAAGTTGATTAACTTATATTAAAGTGACCTAGTAGTATTTTTCATGTACTGTATTGAAAATCCTTTATCGTCACATAACTTGCTGCAACAAACTATGGTTGATGATAAGGTATTGTGAACATCTTAGCTGTGCAATCAGGTTCATGACCATTGCACAAAACCAAAATTCCCCTTGGCACCTGGTCAGTTATTTATAATTAGTCATAGTAAGTTATACAAGCTTTATTCAAGCCAAGATTCTGGCAAAGGTCTTTCAGATGCAGAAAAGTTAATATCACTTTAAGGAAGGGGTGCCGAAACCTTTTGGACCGTGGACCGGCCACGTGGTTCAGCAGACTAGATATGTGGTTCCTCCCACCAGAAGTGGAAGTAAAATACACTCACGCATGTGCAAAATGCTACTGTAAATGCATCCTTGGCTGTTGTAAATGCATTTATATCAGCCACAGGTACATTTATGGCAGTGTTTTGTGCATGCATGGGTACATTTTACTTCTGCTTCCAGGAGTGCGGGTGCTGTGGGCCGGATGATTTGGTGACATGGGCTGTATCCCGCCTATGGGCCATAGTTTGGGCACCTCTGCTTTAAGGGTTTAAGAGCCCTTGTGACGCAGTGGTTAAACTGCTGTACTGCAGCCAAAACTGTGCTCACAATTTGAGTTTGATCCTGATGGGGATCAAGGATGATTCAGCCTTCCATCCTTCTGAGGTTGGTAAATGAGTATCCAGCATGTTGGGGCAAAATGATTATTACCTTGTGAACACCCAGAGAGTGCACCAAGCGCTATGGGGTGACATATAAGTATAATTGCTAATTGCTATTTAAGGCTTTGTTTTTGAAAAGGCATTCAAATCAACCCTTTCTCCTGTGTAGATTTTTTAAAAATCCTTCCCTTCCATGATAAAGAGAGATGCTCCGAGAAGACCCAGCCTTGGAATGATGTACTGTATCTCAAGAAGTGTGTTACTACTTCTGTAGCCAGATAGCTCTTGTTAGACTTTAAACAAAATGCTACTGACTTGCAGATTTGTACAAGGCTAGTCACACAAATGATTCTACCTATTTAGCTGGCCTGTTGGTTTTGCTTCCACATATTCATTCATTGGCAAACATTTACATGTCTGACTGTTCAATGGATGGTGAATGAAAAAGGAAAACTGTTTGCATGATTGCCTTCACATGCACAGTTTTCCCCAATAGCAATTTGACCATTAAAAAAATCAGTTGTGTAAGCCTCCTCTATGAAAGCGGATAAAATCTGTGGAGCTTCTTTGACGTGGAATACTAATGCTGGAAACTAAAGAAAGAGTTCTTCAAGTTACTCCACAAATGTGTTTCTCTTTCTTCTTCTGTGTCTAGCCAGATGTGAAATTGCCAAAAAGAAACTGCCTTTTGGTGAATTCATTCTGCAGTTCCTTTCGCCTGACCTAGTGTGAGAAAGATTAGCTGGCACAAGGTTGCTGTTGCCCAGGGTATGTCCGATTGTGGTTCAAAAATGCCACAATCTTCGAGGAGGTTCGCATTGTGTACCTCCACAAATGTGCTGGCTGCACAAGATTCAGAATCCTTCAGTGCTTCTGATGTTTTCCTTAGTGGGAGAAAAATGACATCAGTCCTTAACTTATCCTCATTCAGTTTAGGGGAGGGGGTGGTTTTTTTTAAATACTCTCACTTTATCCTTTCTGGCACAGCCTGGTGGGACTTCAGATAAGGTGGTTCCTCCAATTTCCATTCTCCCCCTAAAGAAAACAAAATGAAAAAGAGAAAGAGAGAGACCTGCTGGGAGAGTTGCTATGCAAATGTAATTGTGAAAGTGACCTAGAGATCATTTCTGAAAAGAAAACAGACAGTTATATGTAGTTACTGATTTATGAAGCAAAGTATTTTTCCCCTCTGACTTGGAGTGCTCACAATTCTTCATTTGAAGACAGTCTCAAGTGTACAAATTTTAATTGGATAAACTATCTAATCAATATATCAACAAATCAATCAAACAGTAGCTTTTAAAAATGAGTTGTTTAGAGGGGGTGTTTCCGAAATGAACAGTTAGAAGAATATTTTCCCTGAATTGAATTCATTTGTTACCATAATAGGAGATTAAATTCTAATTAGTGTGGCGGATGTTGAGGATGGAAAACCTGAGTTGAAATATCTCCACTGATAGTCAAAAAAGAAGTGAATGGCAGCTTATGAATATATCTATGTAGACAGAAAAGGAACAAACTGTATGTTCTTTTATGTTCATAAAAATAAAAATTACTGCAGGTAGTATACAACATTTCTGAATCTAAATGCTTCAAAGAGGAAATGTGTTTCTTTTCTTTCCCTCCCCAGGTTGTTGTATCAACAACAGTCAATGTGGATGGCCATGTTCTGGCTGTCTCAGACAACATGTTTGTACACAACAACTCCAAACACGGAAGGCGGGCTCGCCGCCTTGACCCCTCAGAAGGTACGGCCCCTTCTTATCTGGAAAATGGTAGGCACACATTTACATGCCTTTTTAATTTGCAATAGTTTTTGGTTTTTTTCGCACCATATTTTATATTTCCACCCTACTATATTTACTTTTCACATTTACTATAATATTTACTTTTCTCTTCTTGATCAATCTAATCAGGAGTTCTCAACCTTTTATAGCCAAGGGCCGGGTCACACTCCCTCAGACAGTTTCGGGGGCAGGATCACCATTTTGCCCTTCCTCCACTACATGGCACTTTTGGGTGTGGTGGAAGCAGTGAGGGGCCACATGAAATGGCATCACTGGCCGCATCTGGCCCACAGGCTGCAGATTGAGAATCCCTGTTTTAATAAACACTAGGTTTTCTGATTATGCTTAAACAAGAAAATAGTCCCTTCTACATTTGTTTCTGACTTAAATTTCTTTTCTTTAACATGCAACATTTTGCAACACAAAACAGCCATGGCATTCTCTCATCTTTCCTATACATTTGTTTACAGATTTTTCCTTTCAGTTTATTTTATTTTAGATTGGCTTGTCATAATCCATAGTCCAGAGATAAATTCTCTGATTATGAATATAATTTCAAATTGATCCTTTAAAAAAGAACATGATCTACTCTGTAAAGAATTTATTGTGAGGTCGGTTTCCTTTTCCTCAGCCCTACTGCAACAGATTAAGATTTTACAAAGGTTCTGTATGAGAAGAGATTCTTCAGTTAGATTCCATAAAAGTGATCTTTCATCTGCTTTTACAAAAAAGTTAGTGTGCAAAAGAAAAAAGTGTAGGGATACAAAGCCACTACCTCCCTTCTGCTGCATATGCAAACATGGAAAGCCAGATATCTATTTATCTTCCACCTAAGGCAAAGTCCCAAACTCACTTAACCAGTGAACCAATAAAAGAGCAATTGATGCTCTCCAGTCATGTTTTGGTGTGACTATAAATATGTCTACTAATATTTATATACAGTGAAACCTCAGTTAACAAGCAGTTCGGTTAACATAAAAATCGCATAACAAAAGGAAATCCATAGAAAATAGTGGCTTGGTTTACATAATATTTTTTGGAACAGATTAATTGGTTTTCAATGCATTCCTATGGGAAACTGCGTTTCGGTTAAAGTATTTTGGTTTTCAATGCATTTCTATTGGAAATTTCATTCAATGCATTCCTATGGGAAATTCAGTTAAAGTAATTTTCGCCATAAAAAACGTCCCAGAGAACACACTAATTACGTTAACCAAGGTTCCACTGTATTACAATATGTATACCATGTACAATTCCACCATTGTTACCATCCTAGCAGTGTAAACAATTTGATAATGATTTATTTGTTCGTGGTACTTATATCCTACTTTAAAAAAAAACTTTTCTCCACTTCTGACTAGCTCAGAGATGGGGTTCTAATGGGCTTAGAACCCACAAAAATAACATGATAAAAATAATTATGCCAGAATATACATTACTCTATAAATTGTATTAAGAGTTCTAAAACCTCAAAAATAATTTGCAGAGTGATAACAAATTTCCTTGAAAAATGCTTGTTTTGCTGCCCTTCAGCACTCTAAATTAAAATTTTGTTCCTGCTGAAACCCAAACATAGGAACAATTGATATATCTGTGACAAAGTATAAATAGTTGGTGTCAGGATGCAATGTAGTTGTGCAAGGAATGGAGATTCCCTGCAGTTATAACTGTCTCAGTCAGGTAAACATATTTGGATCCCAGACTATATCAGTGTCTGATCTAAACAGTTTAATAGACCAGGTTGCAAAACTCTTTCAATTGGTGATTAGTTGCACTTACGTACCTGTAAAGAAGTAATCCTTCAAACACAGCATGTTCCTCCCCATGGTGCATAGACAAGATGTGGAATTTGTTCTTGTCTAATGTGGGTAGTGGCCATCAACTGACAAATCTGAAATAATTTTGTAGAAAATTATGGAAAATATCACTATTACTGGTTTCTAGTCATGGTGATTATAGGGTACCTGCAGGATTCAATCCACCATGGCTTTGGATATTATTTACTGACCAGCCCAAGTGGTCAAAGAATCCTGACTGATGTAATGCTTGGATTTGAAGAAACACGATGCTGGAGTAGATGGACTTTTGCCCTGCCCCCAAAAGCTTTATGTGTATTCCTAGATGAACATCTTTAGCATTTGCATTTAGACTGGATTGTAGCCATTGTGAAACTTGATTTAACACATTGCCTAAGTGATAATGCTGCAGACAGTATTCAGCATAGTATCTGCTAAGCAAATTGGTTCCATACAGTTGGGTTCCATGTCTCCAGGGCAAAATGTCAGAGAGCCAGTGGGATATTTCCAAACCAGTGGCACACATGCACTTATGGCGGAACAAAAGCACACATGCTGTGTGAAATCCATGTGGTTGAACATTTTGCACAGTAACACTATATTATATAACTCAACAAATTTGAAGGAAGCTTTTGCATCACATAAGTAGTATTTGAATCAACCTTTTGTTTCTGGTGAACATAAAGTATATACTAAATGCATAAATACAGTGGTACCTCGCTTAAAGAGCATAATGCATTCCACGGGACTGCTCTTTAAGCAAGTTTGTTCTTTAAGCGAAGCACCATTGTAAGTGACCAATTGTGACTTCTGGTGGGGGGGGATTGTGAACCCCGATTCAGTTTTTAAGCAAGTTTTTGGTTGGTTTTAGTTGTTAAGCGAGACGACCATTCAGAGAAAATTCTGCTCTTTAAGCGAGTTAGTCTCTAAGCGAGGTGCTCTTTATATGAGGTTTTACAGTAGTTGATTGTAACATGTATTGATGAACAAAACACATTTATAAGCCAGGCATCAAAAATAAAGCGTCACTCTACTTTGCTCCCTTTATTTTTCTTTTCTAATAACTATGGTAAAAAACCCACAAAAATTATAATAATTAAAAGTTGCCCTGACCACATAAGTCATTATAGTCTATGACGTATTGTTTATCTCTTGCATATGTACTAAAAGTAGGTGTGTGTTTTGCCTGGCAACCATCACTAATGAGGCTCACAAT
>JAWDJE010000003.1:107187500-107212500 GCA_035047345.1 Bradypodion ventrale | reverse complement strand
CATTTGCAGATATTTTCATTAAAACAAAACAAAAAAAAACCCCTACTGTTACCCTGATCTCATGTTGTGACAGCAAGACAGCAGCTTTTTAAAAAGGTCAAATTTAGACTCATTTTACTAATCATGTCAAATTGACAAGTTTGAGAAGTATCACTACAATCTCGATTGAAATTATGTTTACTGTATGATTTTTTTTATAGCTGATAACACCTCATGCCATCAGAGTTCAAACCCCACCACGGCACATTCCTGGAGTTGTTGAAGTAACTCTCTCCTACAAATCTAAACAGTTCTGTAAAGGTGCTCCTGGTCGGTTTGTTTATACCGGTAAGTGTACAGCTTCCTTGTTATTTTTAAGCTGTATTGTGCATATCCTACTGATGCAGGGAATCTGTCATTGGCTTTAAAGAAATGGGTCAGTCCTAAAATGTATCCTTAACTCTGTAGAAGAAACTCTGGTGTTCAAATAACAATGCTGCTGCAGTTTTCTACTGCAGTTAAGCTTTACATTGTAATTAAGTGGTATAGGCACAAGCCATATTAGTTTTATTCTCACCTTATGCCAGAATGGATTGAATCCCCTTTCAATTATGCCTTTGTAATTTGTGCATGTACACGGGTGCACAGACATGCCCATGGTTAAACACAAGCCAATGTCATTTTTTGAAAGTAAAGGGAATAATCCATTTCTATACACAGCTACATTCACAGGGAGTGAATATAAGGTCTTTACATCTTCTCTCTTCCAGCTGCTTTATCCCAAGGTGGTCATCAGTTTGTACAGAACAAAATGTATAACATGCAGGTCAGGATCCAGTGTGAGAATGATAGCTTGATAAGCCTACAAGAGGCACAGGAGGCCTTTGAGCTGTGTAAGGGTTAGCACATTGCTGTTCATGCACACTTGTGTGCCAGGCAGAAGATAGGAAGGTAGGAGAAGACTTCACTGAGATTTAAAGTAATCTCAGCTGTAGAGATATGGGATTGACAATAGAGCATACCAATGTCACATCTTCTTTAGTTTAAGACAGTATATCAGCTATGGACTTGTATTTGCTCTCCCCAAGTCGAGGCAAAATACATTTGTGTCCTTTAAAGCCTTGCCATTAGAAAGCAAAGTATTCAGTCAATTTTGAACTTCAGTAGGACAGTGTACTCTGGCTAGTTTCTCATGGTTAAGATTTGTTGACATTAATAGGCACACATTGAAATATGAAATTACTTATTTCAGAATCATGTTTGTAAATATTTTTGCATGTAGATAATCATTTAGAGATTTTTCACTACATATAATATGGATAGATAGATAGATGAGAGTGGAGGTTGGTTAGATGATGTAAAATAGTTATTTGCTTATCTGCAATGACTGCTGAAAATATTAAGGCCTATCATCCAGATAGGAAATATGATATTGGCTTATTTCAACAAGCTATTCTAATATTTGCAATTATCCAGTCATTTAGTATAGATTTATTGAACTGATTCTTATGGAAGAGTAACAGAATTAATTCTGTTTGCAAAAAATATTTACAAACAGAATTAAGAGTCAGATGATCTATATACCTTGGCATATTTTTGTTCATAGAAGTGGCTAGTGCAGTAATGCATATGGTGTCCCATCATATGGAGAACGTACATGCATATTCTGAATCAATGTAGTCATGGAACTATTCTACGTCACTTAATATGCTTTTGAATTGGGTCTTTGGTTTCTAATTTAAGGATCAACGGGAAAGACAACATGAAATTTACTTTCTTATACATGGTTGCTATATCATTCAGGATTTAGATATGTATCTGCCAGGGTACTACTACCTTAGAAATTCCTTACCACTCTAGGGCAAGTAGGGTGAACATATGGAGCATATTCAGGGTCATGAAACTCATAACAGATACCATGTTTAATAGCCTTATTCTTAAGTATAAATACAGTGGACCCTCAAATAATGACATTACTTGGTTCCCCAAGTAGCATCGCTATTCAAATAACGTCGTTATTTGCATAACGACAAAAAGTCATTATTCGAATAACGACGGTAAAAATACCATAGTTATTCGAATAATGATGTTTTTTGTCATTATTCAAATAATCACATTGGGAACATTGTAGCATCGTTAATCGAAAATGACGCTATTCGAATGCATCGTTAATTGAGGGTCCACTGTATATGCATTTTCAGTAGTAATAATAATTTCATGTCAGAAATTACTCTAGGTTGAAAAGATTTTTAAGGGACGCCCGAATGAGGCTCCTTTCGTGTCCACAAGTGCAGCTCTCTGGTATCGAAACCCAACCTTCCAGTCTCCAGCTCACTGTTTTACCACTAATCCACCAGGGGAGCTGTGGTATTTTCAGTCTTTCCCTATGTAGATGCACTCTGCATGCTTAAAGGGGAGCCATTAACAGAAGAAAGCAGTGAGTCTGCAGAGAGGACTATCCTGTTCACCTCTGCATGCATGCAACAATGCTGTTTTTTCAAAGTTCTTGTATGCATGCAAGCTTACACTAGGCAGATTAGTATTCTTTACAGATTTGTCTAAACATTGTAAGCATAGCCTGGCAGAAAATGACTGAATACAGTTAATAGCACACATAGAAAAGGTGTAATTATCAAGATGGGGTGTGTCACCTTTAAGTGGAAATAAAGATGAGACGACCAGATAGACTGAAGACAGTTATAAACTTTAGCATCCTAGCTGAATGAGGCAATAAACAATTTTGGTTGTATTGGTGACTGGAATGTAACTGAGCCCAAAACTTTTAGGATTCAGATTTTTGCACAAGATCAGTCAAGATATTCAGCTCTTTGGAACATTTTGTTACCTCAGGCAAAGTGGAAACAATCTTCAGGATTAAATAGATATAAATTATAATGCATTTTTAAAATGTGTGCGTGTGGACATGCACTAAAAAACAAAACAAAAATCAGGCAGTGTGCATAAGTGAAATAAATACTTTCCCACATATGTACAAAGAGTCTGCTATTGGGAATATCTGATCGCATTAGTTATTTTATGGACTTCCAGGACATAGGTGGTCAGTTGACATTTTTGACTTCCAAACTGTAGCTAGTAAATGTTAAATCTGAAACCATATTTTTTTGTAGCAGTGACATAATAAGGCTACCTATAAGTGTTGATAAAGGTCTGTGTCCTTTTTAAAAGCAGCACCTATCAATGACACAGAAATTTTAGCTAATGTAAATGGATCATTTTCAATGACATGAGTGCATTGACTAATGAGAATCTGAGTTCAATCTTTAGAATTCAATAGATAAATGTAATTTATTGAACGGTTCCTTCCATGTAAACTTTCATAGTTTTACAGTGTTTAAAAGTCACAATCATATAAAGATCAATTTATTCTTTGTCCCTTTCATCAGGAGTCATAGAAAATGTTAAAGAATGACATTTAAGTGAATCAAAGTTACTAAAACTGCTGTGGCTGCAATTAATTTACTGGAAGCATAAAAATAAAGAGCTACAATACTACACATTTCGAATGCTTTTTAAGGAGCATGGAAGCCTATATAGCTACAAAAAGTAAGAGGAAGGTTAAGGTCAGAGCCTGTCTGACCTGGAAACTTCAGTCTGATTTGTATTGCCCCTAAATTGATGGGGACAATGAGATAATCATTCAAAATTACACTCACCATTGAAAACTGAGCCAAACTTCACTGTATTTCACAATATGAAAATTATGTGGTCCCATATAAGGGGAGGGGCAAAATCCCCAGGGCATCTGCTTCTCATCAGCGCCCCACCATGCTTGCAGTCTGGCTTGGCACTCTAACATTTAACCTTCTCAGCATGAGGTGGAACAAAGGGCAAGAAGGCAGGAGAATAATTAAACAAGGGTGCAGTGTGGTAGACAAACTGCCTTCACAAACTACTGAAGTTGAGACATTTAAATAGTGTGTATGAATGTTGGTACTGTATCTAAATACTAGATTTCGAAAACAAGGCATAACGCACACACCAACACAGAGAGCCTATTAGCCACATATAGTAAGATTGCTGTGCTGTTTCCCCCAACAGATTGAAAGAAAGGTCTATTATCTATCCGTGCCTTTTTGCCTGCTGTTTTCAACTATTGTAAAGATATAATTACCTTGGGACATTGTGGCAGTTCAGTTGATTAGCATGGTGAATTAAAAGAATGAGTCACAAATGACATGTCCAGCTCTTCTCTACTAGTCCTTGGTATTCCCAACGTACTTCACCCTTGTTGTAAGAAGGTCAAAAATTAGAGAGACATAACAGTTTTCAAGCAGCCAGTACTTATGAGCAGAATTAACAATCATTCTGTATGTAATTGCCAGTTAGTAAATTGCCTTCCAGACTGTAAAATGCAATATAAACTGGTGGGCACCTAAAATTAAATTAATGAGATATTCACTGCATTTAAAAGTGAACAGTGCAAATTAATAATTGAGTGTAGTACTTGTTTTAATATTTGCCAAGTCGTGTATCATTTGCTTGTTCAATAACAATTATAATAATTCTTACCTGAAAAAGTATCTTGGCATATTTATATTAAATAGCTTTCTGCAGGTTAGATTCATCATTTTACTTGTAGAAGTCACTGAAGGTTCTTAAATTAAATATCTGAGATTACTTTTTAATTACATTATAAGCTTTGCAATGTTATTTGATTAAGCCAAATTGTGATTTGTATGCTTGTAACCGGAATTATGTTACAGTTAGTATTTTTAAGCACACTATTGAAAGTGTGAGAAATCATTATGTATGATATTCTTAAGCGAATGGTAACATATGTACACCAATGTGGGTGCAGCCATGGCTTTCTTTCCTTGGAGTGCGTTTCACATGACTTTTAAGCAAATGAAAATCATGCCAGCACATGGATTTCACTTGCAATCTCAGCCAAACATTTTGCTGCCCGCTTTGTTCAACTTTCTTCAGGCATGGATTCATAATGTAATTTTCAGTATAGTCAACCCTCACATAACAACACGTTTGAATAGCATCATTTTCGCTTAACAATGCATCGTTATGCACCACGTGTTCCCCGCATAACAACATTTTTAGTGTTGTTGTCTGGACAACAATGCTAAAATAACCGTCATTATCTGGACAACGACGCTAAAAAACGTCGTTATGCGGGAAACTCCATGGCAACCCACATAACAACAAAAATCACTTAGCAACGCTACTTGGGGAACCAAGTAACATCGTTATGCGAGGGTCTACTATACATTTAAGCTCAGTGGCAACAACCAGTGTATTTAAATTTTAATACACATATATCAGAAGGAGAAAAGGAGAAGTTTCAATGTTGAATGTGAACCTTTTTCTAGGCCTCTGAATATGTTTGCTAGCTCTGAGCATGACAATTAATTCATCAAGCTTATGAAATCATTAAAAAGTGAACACTTTTCCTTAATAGAACATGCTTCTTATTTAAAATTACTTTGTGCTGTTGCAGTTACGCAGTGTCACTAGAGGAAATATACTCTATTTGTAAATATATTGTTATTCTGGGTCTTCTAGAGTTAACTGTTTTGCCTATCCGTATCACTATCCTTTTTTGGCTAGTTTACATTAATTTAATCTACTTCACACTGAAAAGATCCCAAGCTTCAAGTGTTTTAAGGATCTTTTGTGAGAATTCCAGTGTAGTTCTGTCGATGGAGCTGCTACACTGTGTTCAGAGTCAATAGCTCCTTTCCATCACAGCCAACACAAACTAGCTGTCTCATAGGTCAGTGCTCTTTAAACAAATTACTTGTATCTACAGAGCAAATGGTTGTTAATTGCCTACCACAAATCATACTATTTTTACTATGCTAAACTGAATGCTAATGTTCTAGTTAAATTCAGACCATCTGATCATTTCTTGTACATATTCAATTACAGTTTTTAACCACAAAGCTTTGTCACGGTGAACAAATAAAATATAGTGAATAGTTAGTATGTATTGGCTAGCACTTCAAAAAAAGGGTGGTTACAAACAAATTTTGACGTTTCCCCCACCATTGTATACTACCCTTCTCTTTTCATTCTTTCATTATTCATTAATCATAAGGAAACATGCTGTTCTTATAGTATTAGGTATTTATTGATCAGACCTTGGGTAAATGAGGGTTGTCAGGAGGCTTTTTTTAAAGTGGGAATGATATCCTTGTCTATCTCTCAGGATAATTCTTACAAATATGTCCTTCAAAACTCATCAGGTAATTTACTTTTTTAAAAAATCTGTCATACCAAGCATTTTAACTTTACTGTGTCAAGTTCTTAAACAAGCAAGCAAACCATATCTTATGTAAAACATATTTTTTTAAACTGAGATTGAAACAAAAATAATCTGTTTAGCACTGTTTTTTCCTGCAGTTTTTAGATTCACAATGCAGTAAGCATTTCAATTAGGCCAACAATAATGAAGATATAAAAAAATGATTTCATGACCTATCATGGCAAGAGTAAGTTAAAATTGCATAAAGTAGCTCATTTTAAGCATCTGCAGTTCCGACAAATATAACGTGGTAATTCTTGTCCCCTTTCTTGTCTGTCTCAAAGGAGACCCAAAGAATGAGACATACCATTTGTGCCATTGCACAAGTAGACTATTTGTTCTAATCAGTGACACCCATTTACTAGAATTGCTTAAAATGAACTATACCTCATACAGAAATCGCACATTTAGAGTGTTCCATTCATCATCTGAAAATTGAGGGCCAGTAAACTTTTCTGTTCCTCCAGCGGGATCATAGACATGCATCAAAATGTTAAAAAATGATTGGTGAGAGAGAACTGTCACCCATTTATCAAAGAAAAGGAACATTATTTGCTAATTTCCCAACCAAGGCAGTGACAGGGTGCTTCGTCTTTAGACCCATGGTGACCAACATGGCCTTTTTGTTATTAGTACAAGTCAAGCGCTTTTTGGCTGTTGCTAACAAGACACATTTGTCTATCATCAGAGAGTGCCATATATATAAAAGTAGCTGTGACCAAAGTCTGATCTCTGCATCACAACTGCCTCCACTTCTGCAGATTACAGCAGCACTGGAAAAATAAAGGAAAAATACAAATACATTAGGGTTTCTCTATCAATGTGAAGTTACTAAGACTGTGGTGCCAAAGCTGGCAAAATGTACCAGCAAGGAGGTAGTTATCTGTTCTATTAAAACCAAAAAGCAAAAAATAAAAACTGAAAACGAAATGGAGACTTGTTTTACTTAGCAGTTGCTAGAATGTGACATACACGAAATGACCATGTTTAATTTTCACAGTTATTTCCCCCAATTGTTTATTTGTCTTGACTATGCTAAAATAGTACAATGTTATGTAAAGCATAAGAAGTATGTTTTACTATTTATATCAAAAAGCAAACAAAAATGTTTTTATTGTTTTGCCATTTCACACCTTGCTTGCTGCTGTCAACTGTTAAACAACTGGATCAAAACAGAGTGCCAAGAGAATTGGGAGCTCTCCCAAGAACAGGATCAGAATGTGCATGGGGAGGGAATTGAACACTGTCCCTCCATGCTTATATCCCTGAGGAAAGACTCATCTTAAAGATGCAGTTTGTTGTGAGGAAAATCCCGCATTGATGCAAATAGGATTTTCTTCCTATGCAATTACAGAATGTTCTGATCCTCTTAATATCAGATATACACTGCAATCTAATTTGGTTCAGTATTCATTTGAACCTTCCCACATAAAACATATTAGATGCAAAATGCATTTAACATCATAGATAGGTTGAACCTTGTACAGATCAGAAAATCAAAGCTAACCTTGAATTTAACAACTCATCTAGCAGCAATGCATAATAATGTAACTTCAGGTAAGGAAGTGAGTGGGATGGAAGCAGTACAGATTTCATTTACAACAATCTGCTTGGATTATGTCCTGGTTACTTAATAAGGGAAGCCCGTCCTTTAACTTTTCCTCTTATTCAACAGCCTGATACAATGCTTTGTTTTTAAAATAGTCTGATAAGAGTTCATTATAGCTTTGGTGAAGAGCTCCAAGCTTCTCCTTGGCCAGCATGGAAACATAAAAGGTAAAAAAAAAGCCATGTGTGTGATCCTTTTAAACAGGCCTGTCATGGACCAGTGCCTGGGGGAAAATTACACCTCCCAGAGTAATTTATCCTGTAGGAATATTGGCTGGGCATTTCTGGAATTTCTAATTCATAACATAATTTTTCCAAGCTTTGATATAAACAGCATCAAAGTCTCAGAATGCACCAAGTGTTCTGCAAAAGGGGCCAACCTCAGTGAATCACTTTCCCATTGCAGCTGAAACCTCATGCATAAAAGAGGTATATGTAAGTAAAATAAAATGGAAAGCCCGTGATCAAATCAGATACAATAGCTGAAGTCAGTTTATAAAAACATAAGAATCAAGAGTCTTTCCAGGGTCATTTCTTTACTATTTTACCTCATGTGTTATAGACTCCATAACCATTTTATAAAGAGAAGAAACAAAAAGTGCAGGTAATAACATACATTTTAATTCCAAATGATCAGAATCCTGTTACTGCTTGTAACTTTCTACAACTACCATAATTGTGGATATTTGATGAGATGCAAGATTGTAGTGGTTGTCTGCTGGTCATGTGGCTGATTACACAATTGAGATATGCCCCAGCACCTCAGCAATTAGCTACAACAAGTTATGTAAATATGGTGCAAACACTAATATGATTCTAGCCAATATCTTATAAATTAAATAAATATCATTAAAGCTTCTAAAACAGGCTTTCTCAAGGTTTTCAGGTCACAGGCATGTCCATGCCTCCTGGATTGCTGATCGAGCCGGTCGCGTGGTTCTTCTCACCTGAAAGTGGAAGTAAAATGTGTGCTGTGTATGCGCAGAACACCTTTTAATTCCACTTCCGGGATCGGCGAGGGCATTGGGGGCTGGATGAATTGGCTTCGGGGGCCAGGTTTGGCCCATGGGCTGTAGGTTGAGAATGCCTGTTCTAAACATTGTAAACAGTACAAGATATCAATCCAATGCTTGATTTTCTTCCAACAATAGAATAGATTATGTATAGGGGGGAAATAAATAGGACCACTTAGATTTCTGGAATGGAGTTGAAATTCCACTACTAAGACACAGAATGCATTGGAGGAAAACAAAAGCCCATTTGGAGTAAAGGAGCCAAATATTATAATGGAGCAACCATGGGAGTAAAGACTTTTGCTGCCCTGGCTTAGAGTATGTAGAGTTGTTGAGCTAAGTAACAACTAAGGTCATCCCATTAGACACTGCCAAGTAATACTACCAAACTAAGAAGACTATTTTTGCTCATATAATTAACCACAATGCTAAATTTGTAAGGAAGAGATAAAAGTTACCAGTCCTTCTGTTCACCTCCTCATGAGTTGAAAGTATTTTATGCTAGAGATCTTTGCCAAGATCTAGCTGCATGGAGCTGTTATTGTCTGTGTATTCATTTAAAGTTACCACCACCACCCACCCCACTTACATTGGCAGAGCTTGTTTGAGTAGAAGGATGATCTAGACTCAGTCTGCCCATCTCCAAGCAGCACTATAGTATTTGTATGAAAGTTCAAGCATAGATTCAGGGTGTGCCAAAAACATTGCAGCTCTAGGTACTGAATGTCACAGCCAACACAAACAATTGTACATTCATCACCTGTTACTCTTATGATTTTCAAATTCAGCACAGATTGGCTGAAATCCTGTTAAGTCATTTACGCCTGCTGAAGAATGACAATGTTGCTGGCAATTTCCATTTATTAAAAACATTGCACTCCCATATAAATCCTTTCATCATATGTAAGCCGTCAGAGTAATAGGACAAAAGGATGGACTCTTTTATTGCAGAAAATTGCCCCCTGCCTGGTAGCAGTTTTCAGTAATCAAAGATTTTAATGTGTTTGTCCTATGGCTCCCACAGGTTCTATGCAATGAAAAGGGGGTATGCATGAATTGGAAAAGCTACAGGACAAAAATCACTAAAAGGCTTCAGTTATGCAATGGAATTTGAACCATTATATATAGAAGCACCTATTTCCAAGCATTCATTGCCTTTGATAGATGAAAGCCCCTGAGACTTGCAGTTTGTGGCATTCCTGTAATTATTATAGTTTCCATTTGGAATTCAAATTAATTTCAGGGCTATATTTTCAGGTATACTGTATTTAAAATATTGTGGCACATTAAAGACTAACAGATTTATTTAAGTATGAATTTTCAGATACTACGAAAGGAGTCTGAGGAAATACATTGTAATCATAAAAGTTCACACTAAAATAAGTATTTTAGTCTTTAAAGTGTTGCAATACTTTTGTTATTTTTGTTTTGGTTTTGCTATAAATGACCAACATAGCTATCTCCTCAAAAAGTGATACAGCTGAACCATATGCTGTGTGGGGCAACAGAATAATTAAATCCTATCTTCGTTGCAATCCAGTCTCTGAAAGACAGTAGAATCCCTGAGAAATTATAATCCCAACAGTGAAAGTAAGCACCAAAATAAGGCCACAAATATGAAGACACAGAAGCACAACTATGTTTTAGATTATTAAAATATGTCTCAATTAGAGAAGCACCTTGGAGTATTTAATAGTTAAAATGGAATATATTATTAACTTTGACATAGTATTCATATTTTTATATCTTATTAGTAAAATGTTTATCTTATTAGTAAAATGACAAATTTTGTTAGTCAATATTCTGTCATATTAGTGAAATAAATTTTCAAAATGCCATTCTCTATTACATTAACATCCATATTAAACAGTAGCAGTTTCACACCACTATATGAACTTCTCCAATTTTAGATCATGTTTTCTATTCTTCTAAGAAATTATCATGACGCGTAATTGTTTTAGCATCACTAGCTTGTTTGTCATGTCTGTGTTACAGTCTTTGTGTTGTCAGCTACTGGGTGTTTAGAATTTAGTGGCATCCTGAAACAAACTTTTTGTTTCAGAGTGCAACAGTGTCTTTATTTATTTATTTATTTCTGCGCATTTATATCTCGCCCTCCTGGAGGGTACACCACTCAGGGTGGCTAACAACATAATAAAAATTACAATAAAAACAATAAAGCAACAATAATTAAAACAGGTCTAACAACCCCAATTAAAACCAACATTAAAAACACAAACATATCATTATTAACAAACAACCCACCCTACCCCCGTTAAAACAGTTTCTCTGTCTTTGCTATAGATCAGTGTTTCCCAACCTTTGAATTTTGGACTTCAATTCCCAGAAGTCTAAGTCAATTCTCCAAAGCACTAATCAGCCAGTGTACTGACTTAGGCTTCTGGAAATTGAATTCCTCTTGTGATCCAACACTAGGAATCACTGCTATAGATCTATGAGTAACTAGTTTCTCTGTTTCATTAACATAACATGGGGAAACAATAACAAAATGTTAGGAATGCAGTACGTTTGAATAGTGGAATGCTAAAACGTGATTGTCCAATCCATCTAAAGATTATGCAGATATAATGTACTTCTTTATTTTTATCCCTAACTGGATGAGGGACCATTGATGCAAATAAATGGTGTGTGGGACTCCTTCCCAATGCAGCTACTGAAATTCTGTTAAGAAATTTCCCATGCCAACCTAATTTCCCACTCCCACAGGAGCATAAAGATCATAAAGATTTTGACATTAAATATAGAGGTTTAAGATCATTTCACATTCACAGAAAATTAGCAATGGCTGTGTGCAGCTTGAAGAATTTCTTATGATATTGATGCATTGTCACTACTTTCAGCATTAGCATTTGGGAAATTTTCTGGATCAACATATTATATTTATTAATCAGATTGATTAATCAAGGAAACATGATTGACTGCTATGTCATAAACCTCTCCGCTCAAAAAAAATCCAACCACCTGGAGTAATTAGTTTTATGTCTTGTCCTTGCAGCTAGACCCATCGCATCAGACCCTGTGTGAGAACGTAGGGTCATTGTGACCTTGGCTCATCCCTTCCTTTGTCTGGTCTGGAATTTCCTTACTCGTTATACCCTCCAGTTGTCTTATCTTTAAAACTTGACATCTTCTTATCCATCCTGCTATACCAAGCCAAGGACACAGCTGCTTCTTGGACATCATATCAAAGAAGTCAGACATCTTCTGTTGTCTAGCCAAACACCCCTGATTGTCTTAACTAACAAATTCTGTGGAAAGTCCAGTCAATATGTACTTGTCAAGAATAAACTGATTAGCAAGTGTATTTCAAAACACACACTATTATGATTTTAACTATTTCTATAGCTTGGAGGGAGAAAATGGGTAATATCAAACTAGACTCTTTGCCATACAATGGTCTTTAGGAAAGCCCATCATTCCCATGGGCAATACACTGTCAGCATTTGAAGTTAGGCCCCTTTGTTGTCAAATGAATTATCAATGTCAGAGTGATCTTGATAAGTATCTTGGCTACTGAAGGTCTGTGTTGTCTATTGGAAATACATTCCATCATATGAAGAATCTCTAGCAGGGATGAAATTAGTAAGTTTGTATAGGCATCAGATTTATCTATGGGAGACATGGTTACCTCCAACTAGAAATGTGCTTCTTGAAGACTGCTTTAGGAACAGGGTTGGGAGAATGAATGAATCTCTAAGCTCTACAGCAATTTTGAGACAGGTCTATCACTGATGACCAAAAAATGGAAACAGGACATTGTGTACCATGTACCAAGACCAATAATGGCCAGGACAGATGCCTCACATTGTGTGTTTTACTCCTGGGCAACACATAGGCTGAAATCTGTCATGCTTGCTATATCCTATAACAGAGTTTTCTGAAGATTCCAACTTTCTTTTGAGGTTCTGACTTTTCCCCTGCTCATCTATCATATTGAAGTTTAAATATATGACAGATGCAGAAGCATTCATTGTTCAATGAGATTGTTTGAACTTGGAGAAATAATAAACCAGGGCTAGTTGGCTAGTACCAAAATATTGGGCAGTCTCCAGAATCCAGGTATCTATTGTAGACATTACAAAGTACTTGAAGAATCTTCTTATCTGAACTGGTATCATACCTGCTACTTCTTAATTCCCTGCTATATGTTTCTGGTCAGCAGAGGCTGGTACAGAAAATCTGCTTGTACTCTTGCCTGCATGCATCCATCCATCCATTGCAGGCGCACCCCCCAATAAAGGACTCAGACACTGATGAAAGTGGATAACGGCATTGGGCCACATTTATTGATTCATGCCCTAGTCCGAATTATAAATTTCTATTGGTAATTGACCAATCATAATTCTTAAGGCAAGCAGGCCGAAGTAACACTGGTCAGGTACCACCCAAAATTGCCAACGGCAATTGTTACAATGTATCTATTTGTATCAATTTGTTTGTTGACAACAAACAAATTGTTGACCGTAGTCAATATCTAACTAATGACCCCACCCTCTGACGCGTATCCGTAAAATCACGGGGTGATGCATGCTGTCTAGCTGTCGCCATCACCCCGTCGCCTGGTTCGTCGTTGACCGGACAACGTTTAACCAACTTATGCCTGTCTAGTGTTGTCCAGTCAATTGCGAACCTGCCGGATACCTGTGGGTCATAAATGTTTACCTTACCAGTGCTACCCGCCCATGTGACCAAAGTCAACAGCAGCAACAGAAACCCCTATATCAAACCATAGCAACAGTGTGGGATGGGCAAAAAAGCCAGGACCCGAGAGCCAATTGTGGGTCCCAGCCAAAAATTCCCACCCGGCCCCGAAGCGACCAAAATATCACACTGTTAACTAGGGAGGGGGTGGAGGGGAAAAACTTCTCCGCTCCGTCGCTTCGCAAAATGGCAGCTCGGCTGCCTCATGGCCGCCCCTTATATAAGGGTGCTGGCCGCGCCCCCTAACTACCCGGATGCCTTCGTCCGATGGGGGCCCCCCGCAAAGGGCGCAGCAGCCATTTTGGAGCCGCGCTCGCATTGCAGGCGCACCCCCCCAATAAAGGACTCAGACACTGATGAAAGTGGATAACGGCATTGGGCCACATTTATTGATTCATGCCCTAGTCAGAATTATAAATTTCTATTGGTAATTGATCAATCATAATTCTTAAGGCAAGCAGGCCGAAGTAACACTGGTAAGGTACCACCCAAAATTGCCAACGGCAATTGTTACAATGTATCTATTTGTATCAATTTGTTTGTTGACAACAAACAAATTGTTGACCGTAGTCAATATCTAACTAATGACCCCCCCTCTGACACGTATCCGTAAAATCACGGGGTGATGCATGCTGTCTAGCTGTAGCCATCACCCCATCGCCTAGTTCATCGTTGACCGGACAATGTTTAACCAACTTATGCCTGTCTAGTGTTGTCCAGTCAATTGCGAACCTGCCAGATACCTGTGGGTCATAAATGTTTACCTTACCAGTGCTACCCGCCACACGGAGGGGCTTCAAAGAAGGCTCGACGCCCCCCCCCCCCGACTGTCAGCTCGGTCAACCAGGCCTGCTCGCCAGTCCACTAACCAGAGGTCCATACCTCCCTGCGACAGATGGGCCCCCATCCCCTGAGTAAAGCTCGTAATTTTGCAGACTGATGGCGGGGAGGCTAATGACGCGTCCCCCACCCTTGTCGAAAAGGAACCGGGCAATAGCCCCATTCACGGAGCGTCGGCTCAGTCAAGAGCCCCGAGGCCGAACGCTCCCCTGTAAGCGTACCGCGGTATCGTGTCCGACCAATTGAGGGTTGTCGCAGGCCACACATAATGTGAGTAGGGCAGGTCACTGCAAATCGCAAGGTTCCGCGATAGGCCAGTGACATGTCCCAAGCCATCGTCCCCAAGGTACATAACCAGGACATCGGGCGAGTCAGCATCCCTGATGTAGAAAAGGAATGGCAACAGTTCCCGCCATAACATGCCGCGCTTACCATGCCACCTGAGACGTGCGGATGCACCCAGTCCCAGTCGGGGTCCCCACTCTGTCGCCGCAGCGTAACGCGCTGCCCTGTGCAGCGTAACGTGCTTCCCTGTGCAGTGTAACGCGCTGCCCCATGCAGCGTAACGCGCTGCCCTGTGCACGTGGCCATGGCCCACCAGCCATACTGTCACCGGTGTAATACGACACCCAGGGTCTGTCAAGGAAAAAAGGGGGGGAGAAACAATGCAGTGACTAAACTGGTACTCACGGTTGAAGAGGGCGAACACAAAACTGAAAACATTGTGATCCCCACCCTCCCATGCGGCGTTTGTCAGCCCCGGAGTACCCAAAAACAGCTGCAGTAGAAGCCACCCCTATCCTGAACGAATGGGTGCCGCAACGAGCCCCAGAGAGGCCAACACTGTCTAGTGCCTTCCCGGCACCCTCCAAAATTGAAATTTAGTAAGGGGAGACCCATCTTGGTGACAGAAAAACGGGCCATGGTGGATGCCACGCAGTGCAAGAAACTCCTGTAGGGCACCAACCGGACAGATGTCTGCCAAAGAACACCGTAGCAATCTTACACCACTGCCTACGCCATGCTGATCTGTCTTAGAGGAGCGTATCCTCAACTGAGCCCAGTCTTTGGCAACATAGACATCCTCGAGTTCCAGTGCCCTACGACTTGCTTCCGCCTTAGACAGCATCACAAGCTCGCTGATGCGGAGCGCTCCAAAAAGGCCACCGTAGTAGCCGCATGAATTGGGCTGCCTCGTACTTATCAAAACAGAGGCCATGCCAGCCCCGGGCCAGTTGGGTAAGAACCCCTGGGGAAATCGGGTGGCGGTCGTCCGGGCAACGCCCACGCTCCCACACCCACCCCTCCAAAACATGTCTCACACGGAAGTCAGCGGTACTATCCACATGACCGCCCACCTTGGCCATAAAAGCCAATGCTGACAGCCTAGATGCTATGGTGCGAGCTGCAAGGCCCTGGGCATGCAGGTAAACCATGAACCGAAGTACATGGGTCACTGGGATCGGCCAGGTCTCTGGCAGCCAGAATTGGGTACAGAAATCTCCGAAAGAATCGAATGCGTGGTGATACGCCTTACGCGTGCGTGGCGCTAGTGACAGGCCAATCGCCCGGTTCACCTCTCCTTGCCAATGGTCCATATCTCGTCCGGGAGTGGCAAGGGAAATTCCTCCGCATCCGGGGCCAAGGCACGGAACCGGGAGATCTGCAGGCGGGACAAAGCGTCAGCGATATCATTATATACCCCCGGGACATGCCTGGCCCTGGAGAGGACATTGAGGCGCAGGCTGCGCAACACAAACTGGCGCACTAGGTCCATGACCCTGGGCGATTTGGAAGTCTGTGAGTTGACAATGTGTACAACGGCCGCATTGTGACACCAGAAATGGACAACCGAGTTGGCCCACTCCTCGCCCCATAGCATCAAAGCCCACAGGATAGGGAAAAATTCCAGGTACGTGAGATCACGCAGGCGACCAGTGCCTGCCCAGGCTGGTGGCCACCCATCATAGGCTCACTTCCCATTGAGTACATCCCATAACCCAGGGATCCCGAAGCATCGGACTGTATCTGAAAGCGATGGGAAGCCAGGAGGTCAGACCTCCAAATGATACTCCATTGAACTCCCTCAGGAACTGGAGCCAGATAAGCATATCTGCCCTGATACCCCGGGTGAGTCTAACCCTATGGTGGGGCCTGAATAAGCCTGTCATGGCGTCGCACAAGCGCCGAGCAGATGCCCTGCCCGGTGCGACGACCCAGCAAGCGAAATTGAGGTGACCATGTAGCACCTGCAGTCCCCTCATTGATGCCTTGCGTTTAGCAAGCAAGTCCGAGATAAGGGCCACTATCCTTGACACCTTATCCCCCGGTAACCTAGAAGCCTGCGCTACCGTGTCAATCTCCACCCCCAGGAATACTAGCTTAGTAGATGGGCCCTCGGTCTTTTCGGGCGCTAAAGGGACACCGAGTTCCTCCATTAGCGTCTGAAATGTGTTGAGGAGACGTGTGGACTTGTCCCAGCCCCGTTCACCCCCGAATAAAAATCATCCAGGTAATGGGCTACAGACCGGGACCCTGACCAGCGGACGAAAGCCCACTGTAGGAATGTACTGAAACGCTCGAAGGCCGAGCATGATATGGAACAGCCAAAAGGCATGGCCTTATCAAAGTAATATTCACCCCGGAACTTAAAAAACCCAGCAACTCAAAGTCGCCCGGGTACACCGGCAAGAGGCGAAACGCCGACTTGATGTCGCACCGACCCAACAGCGCACCCGGGCCCCATGAGCGCACCATGCGCAGCACTCGGTCAAAAGATGCACACCCGACTGAGCAAAGGTCATCAGGGATAGCATCATTGACCGATCGGCCGTCTGGGTGGGACAAGTGATGAATCAGGCGAAACTCGCCCGGTGACTTTTTGGGCACTAAGCCCAAGGGTGATACCTTAAGATTAGGGAACGGGGGTGTCGGGAAAGGGCCAGCGACCCTGCCCGCATAGACCTCCTTAGTAATGCTGGCAGCAGCTACCTCCTCCCTCCCCCTAAGGGACAAAAGGTCGGGGGCATCCTGGGGGGACCTATCACCCACGAAAGGAATACTGAACCCCCGTCTAAAACTCTGAAGGAGGTAAACCGCATCCTCCTCCCTCGGGTACAATGCGAGCCAACACTCCAACATGTCCACATTAATTGGGGAGGGGGCCTTTCGGTGAACCAGCTCCCTCTGCGGCAGTTTTGCCAGTCCCGTGTCCACCCCTTCCTCTGCCCCGCATCCCTCCAGGCCTGGGACAGGCGGAGGCCACCTGGGGGCCAGCACAGGAGGGACACTCATGCCTGTACTTGCAATTCTTCCTGTTGCAGGAACCATTGGACGAGAAAGTCCAGCACAGCAGGCGGGCTGGAACCCCCTGCCCCGCCACCTGGCAGGGTGCCTGTGCTGGGGCCGCTCGCTGGACCGCATGTCCACAATGGTATCATTCCCCGGGCGCAGGGCACGTGGGAGTCATGTACAGGAGCCACAGCCTCTGGCAGGGCTCATCCCACCTAATCTCAGTGTGCAGGGGAATCCGCCTACGGAATTCCTCGTCATTAGCCAACCACGACGGGCCCGGGAAGTCAACCATCGCCCGGTAATATTGTCCAAATACTGGACCATTGGAGTCGCCAAATCCGGCCGAGCCCTAAGGCAGACCGCCATGTATACGAGGCAGGCCGGCAACCAGTTGGCCCACGTACGTGGTGGCATGCGACGATGCACCTGCTCCTTATCCTTCTCATCTTGCCCCTCCCTCTCCTCCTTGGTGGGCTCTCTGTTAAGGAGGGAGAAGATGTCCACAAACTCCCCCCGCCAGATCCTCTCTTTGGGGGTCTGGGCCAAATGGCCCCCCAGTGGCAAGGAATACCCTGCTGTCGGCAAAGCTGACACAGGTACGTTGGAAACTGCGAGCATCTGTAAAGGAGCCTGGACTAACCCGGTCACCCCTAGAAGATTCCCGACTGGGTAAGAAGCACCCCCCACCACGGGGCCCTGGGTGGTAGTTGAAGTCACCGAGTGGGGCGTCGGCGACTGAACCGCCGCACCACCCGTGCGAGGCCAAGGCCATTGAAAAGCCCCCCCAAACGTGGCCATGTGTGTAGGTGCACTAGTTTGGACCGCATACTCACATGCTGCACCCCCATGGGCCGCCCCCACCGGGGGTTCCGACCCACTGGGGGCGTCGGAGCTCACGACCGCCATAGAGCTCGTCGACGTGGCTTGATCAGCACCGGCCTGTGGATTGGGGAGCTGCGAGGCAGTGGCCGAAGCCGGGCCACGCGCCTCAGGCAGCTCGACCCGTCCCGTCGCCTGCCGCTGCCCAGCAGACGATGCATCGACCTGCACCCCAAAAGGGGCCCCAGGGTGACTAACCCGGGCCAGGGATGCCTCAAGGGCCACAACGCGGGCCAGGAGGGCCTCCACGCTGACATAGCCACCTAAACCAAGGGGGGCAAAGGGGAGCGGTGGCCACCGCTTGCGGGCCGAGGGCCACGGCCCCTACTGGGCCTGTACGCAGACCCCCAGCCTCTGGCCAAGGGGGAATTAACCCCATCCCACCGGTCCTGGTGGGCTCAGGCATAGGAGGCTGCTGGGGAGGCGCAGCCGCGGTCCTCCGACCCGGATTGCGCCTCCGCGCAGAACGAGCCGCGTTCGCAGTCGCCTTCTTCTTTGAGGGCATTGTAGCTAGCCGATGGGAAGCCGAAAAGGAGAAAATCAGCAGCCAAGAGGCTCCCCGGTGAGGGTAAAAGCGACGGAGGTAAGAGGGAAAAACTTCTCCGCTCCATCGCTTCGCAAAATGGCAGCTCGGCTGCCTCATGGCCGCCCCTTATATAAGGGTGCTGGCCACGCCCTCTAACTACCCGGATGCCTTCGTCCGATGGGGGGGGCCCGCAAAGGGCGCGGCGGCCATTTTGGCGCCGCGCTCGCATTTTAATCATTTATACCCCACCTCTTTCCCCAGGAAGACACGAGGCAGCTTACAGTACTAAAACAGAATAGTTATAAATCTAAAAAAACAACAATTTATTACAGTATTAAAAAGGAACTATATCAACACCTGGCAATGCAAAATAATTGCAGCTGGTTGGCTTTGTGTTCTATTTTCTTGTCAGCAAACTGGGCTGTCTTTTTGTTCACATTTGTCAGTACTATGAAGACTTCAGTTATTAAAAAAATATAAACTTTCAGAAGATTAAGGGCGAAAACTGACATCCTGGTTGTAAAGTCATATTCTTTGACACACTATCACATGGCTAATGCTTTAGAGATGGAGGAGAAATCCATTGGAGTCACATTTCAGAGCAGCTATTTGGACATAAAGTCTGCATAAAACTCATTATATGACCTTAGGTCAGTCCTCTTTCTCAGCCAGAATTACATTACGTAGTTGGAGAAGAGGAAGAAGCTCATTGGAGAAAAAATGTGGTATACAGTAAATATGATAAAAATGTACCGTAACCAATAAATAAATTTGTACTTCCCAACTCAGTTTGTCAACAAAAATATAGCAATCCTTTGGGATTTGCATAAAGTAGTTCTTCAATTAAACATTGCATACAAAAGTCAACATACTAATACAGACGAATAGAAACCATGGTATAAAAGTACATCTATTAAGAGAAATGTGTGGAAAGGACTCTATAAAAGTTAATGCAGTCTTTGAAAATAAATCACAAATGAATGCAGAAGTGAATGAATTTAAGATTAGAAAAAGGTCGAACTGGAACCCTGACATATTTGTCCATAGTTGAGTCTACCACCAAGTTTGCATGAATCACAGGTGCTTTGCTCTTGCAAGGCAGAGAGTTATGCAGATTTTCACTGGGAGCGAGAAAGCCTCATAGGTCTTATTTAAGGCTGTATTTGTAATTTCTTCTCTTTCCATAGTTAAGAAGAATGGCAGGAATGACATTTGACTAAATTAAATGAACATTATAGGATATCTACCTGTATAACTTGGAAACAACTCATAACGTACATGGTGTGTTTGAAGGTTACCATGTTTACTGACCCCTGGAAAGGCATAGCATATCTGTTGGAGAAATAATCTGCAGAAAAGCTAAAGTGATACATTAAAAAAGAGAAGTAGTAAGTCTCACAAGTGGAACCATTACTAAGTGTCTGGAGGGGAACAGCTTTTGATGGTTAACTCCATTTTGGATTTATCTTCTTCCAGTATTTGATCTCCACCCCCAACTGGATTTTGTGGAGGCATTTGGCTATAACCTCTTTCAATAAAGGGCTTTTTGTTGAGAGTTTTTCTTCTGTGGGTTTGGACCCTTTGTAGTGGAATTTGTATTCTTCTTCTGCCATATCCAAATCTGAATATTGTCGATCCTCATGGTGATCAGCCATGAAGACTATCCTGTGAACTTAATGCAGTGGCCTTTCATCTGCAGCATGACACCTGTACCACTGATCCATTTCCGCGAGCCACTTTCTGGTCCTGGGCCCTTTTGGCATGCATTTCTCATCAGCCCCAGGCCAGTACTGAGGAAACTGCTGCCCTCCATGAAAATGAGTTCAAGTGGGATTCAATCCACTTGGGGACCATCACTCTTCCCTGTGGACTTCAGTACCCAAGGTTGTTAGTCCTTAGGGTGGTCAGGTTAATTAACTGGTTTTTTTATGCTGGTATAACCTTTTAATGTTTCTTTTTTAATTTTATTTTAAAAAATATTTTTATTAAATTTTTAAAAGACAGTTACAAAAACAATATAAAGAAAGAAAGAAAAGAAGAAATTATAAAACTTTAAAAATATCAACATACAAGTATTCATAGAAAATGAACACATAAAAGAAAAATTCTTGGTTGAGCATTTATCACATATATCCCACTGCCTTAATCCATCTTTAAAATAAAACCTTTTTCATACAACTATATACTATTATTAATAGTAAAACTTCTTCTCCATTACTGTTCTGTATTTATTTGTTACTAAGGATAGATATTCATGACTTTCCCCTATTATGATTGCTCTACCAAAATATAACATATAATTACAAGTGAAAGAAAATAAGTAATAATACAATACAAGGGGAAAATAATCAATAATAGTAAAGTGGTGCTGCCCCACAGTGAAATGTACATTGCCTTGGAGGATGCAGTGATCCATTTTACTTTTACTTTTTCCAAAAACTCAATTGTCCTAGTACTGGTCTGCTCCCCTCTCCCCTAGAAAAAGTTGACTCAACAAAAGGTTGCCATATTTGCCAGAATCTATTTTCTTTTACTACACCTTTTTTACATTAATCTCCCATGTTACTTTTTCATTCAATGCTAGCTCCCACATTTCTTTATACCAATCCTCAATTTTTAAAGTTTCCTTACCCTTCCATTTTCTTGCAATGCATTGCCTTCCAGAAGTAAGAATAACAGCAAGTAATCTTGTTTATCTTTATCTAAATTTCTATTGTCTGTGTCCATCAATAAAGTGGTGCCTGGCCCCAGCTTAAAACTCATTCCAAATATCCTGGAGATTTCATTCCTAACTTTCCACCAAAAATCCCTTACCATCTTGCAACTCCACCACATATGCTCATAAGTTCCTAATGCGGTTTTACAGCTCCAGCAATTTTGACTTTTATTTTTATTTATCTGATGTAGTCGAGCTGGGTCAGGTACCATCTCCACAGCATTTTATAATTATGTTCCTTTACCCTGACAGACATAGTTCTCATTATCCTTCCCCCACCCCATTTATTTTTCCACTCTGTTTCTGGGATTTTAATATTGATATCCTGTTCCCATATTTTCCTCAATGTTTCTTGAGAAGAACCTTCTTTATTTAGTATCTTATAAATTGTATTTGGTTACTTAACTGTTGCCGGACACTCGGCATTGAGTCCCTGGCAGTATGGTCTACTCTTTTACCATAGCAGGATAACCTGGCCAGACTTTGGAATTTGTATGCTGCACAGATAAGAATGGGAGTCAGTATGGAAAGGGTATCTGGGAGCGCGGACATGGGAATTAGATTATTTTGTGATCCTGATCCACAGTCGTATAATTCAGATTTGTTAGGAGAATAAAAACTGGAAACCACTGAATATGTGGAAGCAGTAACTGTGCTTTGAATGATCCTCTATTGAAAGGGAGGTTGTATATATAAAAGAATGGTCCCCCTCAGTGGAGGAAATGCCACTGGAAACCATCATATTGGGCCCAATGGCAAAATGAGCAGAGGAGGAACTCTGATTCCCAATGGTCATGGAGGTGGAAGAGGCCATGCCAGATGGACTGGCTGTGAAGGCATGCCTTGATAATATCCTCAAGGCTGCATCAGTCCATTGCAGTCCCGGTGTTAAATCCTACATGTCTCATTTCATATGTGCCACAGGAGATGGCTCTGAGATCACAGTGTGTGGGTCACTTCATGGCAAGTAGGGATCCACCTTAAACAAATTCACGCCAAAGACATTTTTCCTACTTCAGGATAATGTATTCTCAGATACGAGTTGCAGTTGATGACGACGATGATAATATATAAAAGAATTAGATGATAGTGCTGGTGATGGTAGTAATGAATGAGGGAAAGACTTCTACTGATCACTAGCAGGACATCTGTCATTTTCCCAACTGCTGAGAGAGAGAGAAATAAGTGTGACTTGTAGTTGTATATTAGATGTATTCAGTACATATTGCAAATGTGCATAGATGAGGTAGAGAAAAAGCTAAAATATTCTGCCAAACCATGTTTTATGTTATCTAAATTCTGTAATAGGTAGTTTGGTGTGTTTCTCCCCTCTTAGTGATGTTCAGTTACAGCTGATCTTCGCTTTTGGAAGACGAGAAGCAGGCTGGAGGCTCTGTGTCATGTCTCTACCTCTTAGCCATTGCAGGGATAGTTAATATAGAATAAAATGGATGGTGGATAGAGAATGGACGTAAATGAAGTTTACATAGAGAATGATCACTCAGTAGTTACCTGTCTGGGACTGAAAACAGAAAGAAGAAGCTGCTTTCTGCATTACACTCCAGTTCTCCTTTCAGTATAGTGTCAGGAATTATTAGGAAAAGCAGTAGGAGACAAAATGGGCATTAATTTAAAAAAAATCAAAAGAAAAAAATTCTGTTAGAACTTTTCTTAGGATGCAGGCCAATATGTAGGAGGTTCCCTCTGCTGGGGTAAAATGGCAACCCTTACTTCAGACTGGAAGAAGATAGAATCCTGGGAGATGTGGTGGTCTACTTAGGTCTTCATGAGAAATCAAATTAAGTGACCCATGTTTTCGAAGCAAGCAATGAGAAAACAACAGATTGAAATTAGATCAGAATAGATTGGTTAAGCCTGGTTTTTAAGTAGGAAAAGACAGAACTTCAGAATATAGGTTGTCTTTAGTGGTTGAGGTATATTGGTCCTGCTTCAACAAGCAAGAGAGACTTCTGATGAATGATGTGTTCAACTTCTCCATGCCTTTGTGTTTCCTATGCATCCCACAAAGCTTGGCTCACCCGGCCGAGTTCTGTGATTGAAATTCATTGCCAAATTTATTGAGAAATTAATGAGAAAAGCTGCAAAGTATTGACTTTGAGAGGAAAACACAACTCATCTTGAATGAGGAGGAAAATGCAGCAATAATTTAGCCACTATTGATTTTGCCCTGTCCATGTATTGATCTTCATTTTACAATATTAATTTGCACCTGCAATCGCCTGCAAAGGGAACAGATTTCATTTCTTTGCAGCGTTAATGTGCAAAGCATTAGGTGCTATTAAGGAGTGGAGGGATTAGAAGGCATAGCACAAAAGTTGGGCTTTTTATTAGTATTAATATTATTTGTGCTTGTTACTGTAGTGGAAAAAATTACTATTTTTGTCTGACAAAATATTAAGGTGAAAACCCTTCAATGTATACCTCTTCTCAACCCTGTAGGCTGCTTTTCATCTGTGTGAGGAACAATCAGCAACCTGAAATTCCAACCACTTCTCATCATCATGCCCATATCAGTTCAAAGTTCATGAAATTTCTATGAGCATTGATCTCTATCCATTGATTTTTTTCCCACAGCAGATCTTTGAAATTTTAATTTCCCAGGCATCTGAATTTCTTATAGATGAAATGCACTTGGTAGAGACAGTTGATGATAAAGTGGTGAACTTAGCATCGTTTTAAAACCAAAAAAAAAAACAGGCATTTGCAGACTTTGTATAATGTTTTTGAGGTGAGATGATAAAGGTGTTCTGATAGGGGTGAAGTATTCAGCAGGGAGTTAAATATCAATTTTGCCTTCTGTGACCACACATTTTTAATGCAACTTTGTATACAGTCATTTTTGAAAGAAAAGCTATCTGGAGAAACAGCAGGACTAAGAGACATTCTTCACTGCACAATCATTTGCTCACAGCAGTCTTTATCACCTGGTCAAGTTCACCTAGTTACTTATCAGTAGGACATTTAATAACCTCAAGGTGATATAATTGCTATTGGCATTTTCCCCCCTTGGATTCAGCTGGTTAATGTGTAAACTACTTGTCAGCAAATAGCACTTTGTCACTGAAATCACTAACACCCTCTAGAGGAATGTCTCTGTATTGAGCAATTTAATTTTACTTTATTTA
>JAWDJE010000003.1:107180000-107182500 GCA_035047345.1 Bradypodion ventrale | reverse complement strand
TTCATAGTCAAAATTACAATTTGAGGGATAAAAGATTAATTACTATTTGTGGCCAGCAATTTTGTGAGGCCAGTGGATTGCAGCTGTAGAATGATAGTGCTCTACATCAGTTTGTAGTCAGCCATTCACAGATTATTAAAGCTTTGCAAGATTAAGTGCTCCTCCTGCCTGGTTTGTGCTCAGGCAATATGCTAGTCAAAAAAGGACCACAGGGATAAATCTGAAGCTAGCAATAGCTGGACATATGTCATAATTGCCAGTTTCCCATAAATCCACAGCCAGTATAGAAAGCAGCACATGATACAGACATCATATCATGACTCTAGTGATTGCTATATATGGCCTCAAGACCTGTAACTTTGTTACTGTTCTAACCTCCCCCCACTTTCTTTTGCAATATATTGAGTCACCCTTTTTGACTCTCACCTCTTTCCCATTATGGGCAGAAATAATAATGGAATCAGTGCATAAAAACAAAAATAGAGTCAGGCACACAAGTCTCAAGAAATCTGTTCCTTATAATTCATTGAAATATAATTTAGTTCAGTTGAAGGTGTCACATATTTCTTTGTACATGTTTGCTAATAACTAATAGGTAGACTGACACCCTGCTCTTTATACATTTCAGCCCTTAATGAACCAACAATAGATTATGGATTTCAGAGGTTGCAGAAAGTCATTCCACGGCATCCGGGTGATCCTGAAAGGTTACCAAAGGTCAGTAAAGTTACCTACAAGTTTCAATTTATTGTCCAGTGTCATTATATTTTTTAAAAATCAAAGGTATTCCACTGCATGTTACAGAACACTATCAAAAAGAAGCGGTACAAGAAAGGCAATATGCAAAAATGTAGAATAGGTATGTATCTTTTTTCCATTTCTAGCTGCTCCAACAACTTCATCTATTCATATTAGCAAAATAAGAATATACATAACAAGATCAATTGAATAGTTTTATTAAAAGAAGAAGGGAATGGATTTTCTGATACAAATATTTTGGATTCTACAAGAGGGACATAAAACTTCCTGCGTAATGAAATAGTTCAATTAAACATTTTCCACTCCAGTAGCTTGTAGTGATTTCAATCTAAGCAGCCCTACTCTGATCTGTGATTATTTGACTCTTGTTTTCCTTTCATTTTCTAAAGCTCGATTCAGTTTAATCTTTTGTTTACAAAGCTTTTGTTATAAGTCCCTGACTTAGCAGGCTAACAAATGAAGTCCACATATTAATATCTAGAGGGACTTTTCATTTAAATTCAGCAAAGACAAAAGCTGCCTGTGTTGTTTATGCACATGACATATCACAGAAATTTCATTTTGATGTAAAACATTAAAGATAAGTCATGCTTATAATTTCCCCCCTTTTTCTTTGATATAGTTTTGCCTTTCTCCCCTTTTATTCCAGTTTCTGATTTTTCAAGGCAATTTTGAAAACAAACAAAAATGCATCTATATCATCATGAGTGATTATTTTAGATGCTTTCCCTGTGTGCACAAGTCCTGACCACCTCTGAATTTTATTAACACAATAAAAACCTCTGAGACATTACCCTTTTAGTGCTCAGCATGAACGTAAGCAATATAATTTGCCTCCTCTTTTAATTTGTAAACACGCTACCAATTTATATCAGATTGTCACTGTCAGAACAGAAGGAAATACAAGGCAAGATTTTTTTTAAAAATGTTGCACATTTCAACATACCATATTCTGATATACGCTGGAAGCACTCCTGGATGGATGAATAGATGGGTGGATATGGAACCATGCGTGCAACAAGGTCACATAAATGGTTCCTCTTCTGAGTTAACAATTAGGATTGTTAGTGTGAGGTTCTTATGAAAAATACTTAATTTCCAGCATTATTTGCTGCTCTCCTGACTACCTCTTCCAAACCACCCCTTGAAGTCTTCAACTTCCCTGCCAAACTGAGCCATTTTCAAAGACTCTGCACTGCTCAACATAGGATCCTCTGTCTGGATGAGGAATGTTTGCTCCTGGATATCCAAACAAAGTTTTATTGCAACCGCGTTAATGTAATCACTGATCTATGATTTGGCTGAAAACTGTAGTAAGTTATAATTAGAGTAAGCCCATCTGGATCAATGGAACTTATGGAAGAGTTGACTCACCAAATCCCCTCTAGAATTAGGCCTATCTGATTCAATGGGCTTATTCTAGTTGTGACTTTCAATCATTGGATTTCAGCCATTGTGTCAGATTATTATTCTGAGAGTAAAGATATGTAAACACATTCAATTAAAAATACACACACACACACCTCAACCAACTTGTTCAGTGTTGTTACAATAATATATAGGACCAAGATTGGCAAAAAGGGAGTGTTAGGATGATACTATTTCCAAGTACATTCCACACAATAGATGGTTAGCATTGTCACTGCTGATAACTGCTGACCATTTATTTACAAAGGGAATAAATTTGCTTCCCAGTTGCTGTGTTTAGGATGATATCCAGATGAGTACATATTTTTGCAGT
>JAWDJE010000003.1:107172500-107175000 GCA_035047345.1 Bradypodion ventrale | reverse complement strand
CCAATGTGAGGCACATGCCCTACAGTGGAGGACTTCAATTCCCAGAAGCCTAAGTCAGTACATTGGCTGATCACTGCTTTGGGGAATTGACTTAGGGTTTTGGGAAATGAAATCCAAAAGCCAAAGGTTGGGAAACATTTGCTCTAGACTTAATTTCTGGTAATGTATATGTAGATACATACTAGCAGGGGTGCTCTCTCTCTCTCTCTCTCTCTCACACACACACACCATCCCTGGCCTGCATCTCCAGACAACGGACTGCTTCCTGGAGACACAGGCCACACTGGTGGGAGATACAGCACCGTGCTGGGCTTTACGGAGCCCCCCGTGTGCTGGCTAGTGCCCCCCCTCATGCCCCTGCTTTCACCTGTGGAGCATCCTCCTTCGTGCAGTCCAGCTCGAGGCTTCCACGCGACAGCCGGCAGCGTGGCCTGCGTCTCTAGGCAATGGTTGGTGCTTCCGGAGGTGCAGCCATTCCCTGGAGATGCAGGCCATGCTGCCGGGAGAGGTGCAGAAGCCCCAGGCTGGGCTGCATGGAGCCTGGCTAGCCACCGCACCCCGTACCCCTGAGGAACCGCCTCCCCACCCGACGGCCGCCTTACCTGTGGGGTGTCCTCCTCTGTGGAGCCCAGTCCAGCGCTTCCGCCTCGCCTTGTTCCTGTGAGGGCATCTGTGTTGCAGATCGGGCACCGGCACTCTCTCGGGCTAGGCGCCTGAAACTCCAGTCCATGCATGGTTCCCGGCATCAGGCATGAGCCAAATGGAGCGCTCCGGTTGGCCCATGCCTTCTGGAGAAGCCAAGGCAGAAGGCTCACCTGCCCTTCTCCGGGCTAGATGCCTGAAACCCCAGTCCATGTGTGGTTCCCGGCGTCAGGCATGGGCCTAACAGAGCGCTCCGGTTGGCCCATGCCTTGTGGAGAAGGGCTGCCCACCATCCTCCAACTGAAATGGCGGCCAGCCAGTGGAGCCTCCCAACTGGGGAGGCGGTAATACGCATGCGCCAGAATCTGCGCAGGCACAAGAGCCTGCCTGGAGTTCCAGGTGCCGCCACCTGGAAACTCTGGGCAGGCTTCTGCACCTGTGTGGATTCTGGCACATTCATATTACCACCTCCCTGCCATTTCATGCTGCTGGTGGGGGGGGGGGCGGGCTTTGTGTCCGGTTTCCGGGGTGAAAGTCCCCGAAATGGTCTGCCTGTCCCCCACGCCAGCCACCCCAGAAGTGTGAGGTAGGTGGGGCGCCATTTCCAGGGCTCGGATGCAGGCGTCGCACTGTGTATTGGTAACATACAGCATGACATCTCGATTTTAGTTATATAGAAATGTAATGTAATGTAATATAGTATATATGTAATATAATAATATATATAAAACTTGACTGGATGGAAAAGAATGTAACTTTCAACCAAATCAGAAACAATTGTGCCTAACATAATATTTGATTAGCCTGATCACATATTTTGTCTAATTCCAAATAGAGATATGTAGTGACACAAGAACAGTGTGCTAATTATCAGAACTTGATATATCTTTTGTAGGAAATAATCCTGAAACGAGCAGCTGATATTGCAGAAGCATTATACAGTGTACCACGCAATCACAATCAGATTCCTACCCTTGGCAACACTCCAGCTCATACTGGCATGATGGGAGTGAACTCATTTAGCAGCCAGCTAGCAGTTAATGTATCAGAAACATCACAAGCTAATGACCAAGGTATGTGAAATTTTAAATTACATATCCAATATTTTGGTTATTGTTTGTTATTGCATTATACTTCATTTCATACATATGGTTATGTAATGGTATACTGAATATACTACCTCACCATTCTGAGTCCAGAAGTTAATTTTTCTTTATCATACTCTCTCTTCATTGAAAGAATTATTAAGAAGAATACTGTAAAACTGTTAATGTTAAATTGCAAAGCTGGCAGCCTGTGCCTGCTAAATATGCTAAAATGCTTGGACTCCTGGTTTTCTCATACTACCAATTCACTAGATACCTTCAGTCCTTATCTCTCAAATCATGCACCATCCTATATGTTTGATAAAGTTGTAACTGTGATAGTAAAAGCATAATAGTGATAGATAATGAGTTAACAGGAATGGCAACCACTATACCTTTTCCCAATACAAGTACACTATATGAAATCATAAACAGGAATTATAAGCAACTTTAAAGTTATTGTAGCCAATTTATAAATAAAATACATAAAAAAGAAAGGGCGCTACTAAGAAATATGAGAAAATCCTATTAAATTTATTCACATATATTGCTGCCTATAGCACAAATGAGTGATCGTACAGAATAAACCTATTAATCTGCTTTATTCTCAGTAAAGTCATAGTTTAACATTAAAAGCACAGGCCTAGTGATCCTCCAAGCTTTTATTCTTCCCTTGTAAAATGGCCCCAAAGAGGAATTTTGGAAACATTTGCTTCACAGCTTGTGGCTGTGGCATCTGAACCTATACAAACTGATATAATTTTAATTGTGGT
>JAWDJE010000003.1:107147500-107167500 GCA_035047345.1 Bradypodion ventrale | reverse complement strand
GTTTTGAACCCAGGTTTCCTAAAGTCTAGCCTGGTACCCTGTTCTGACTAAAATAGCCTAGAATGGGAGGAAAATCCTTAACATTTTAAAATTGATAGTATTAATGAGACATAAGAGGCATCATGAACTCTGACAAAAGTTTAGGTAAAACGAGAAACGTTGCAGGGAGGGGAAATTAAACATGAGTTATCCACCTTCACGTTAACAAGCACAATACTTAGCAATGTGCATCATCCATACCAAATATTGTTACATTTGCAAGACTTATTTAGAAAGGTCCCTTTATTCCAGAATGATTTCCTTCATCTTAAAAACATTGATAAATGTTCTGCAGAAAGTAGTAATGGAATTTGCATGGGTTCTGGCCAACCACTCATTTTACTTTTCCCATTGTTATCATTCATTTTTATATTAGCTAATATGGAATAATTTTTGCATCTTTTAAATTTATAATTTATTTTTCTATAATATATAGGTATCTAATACTTTAATATGTCAGTTAATTTAGTCTTAAAGCAGGATGGGGAAATTCTCTTTGACATCAGGATTCTATTAATCCTGTTCTGGTAGGTAATTTCCGAAGTCTGAAGGCTCTTCTTGGTGCTTGTAGTTTTTGGTCAATATTATTTTATATTTCTCACAACTAAAGCAAAAATAGAAATAAAGATTTTAAGAATGTAACACTAATGGCCATTAAAGGTTAGGATAAAATTCACCTAATCTCAAATCTTAGGTTGTTTCAGCTGTGCTGGTAGAATGTGTTAGATTGCATGCTGCCCTAGTGTGAAACTGGGAGTGATCCCTATTGAATTACTTCTGAATCAACATGTATAGGACTGAATTGTTAATCTCTATATTAAAAGCACAGAGAGAAACAAGAAGTGGAATTTTACAGCCACTTTTAGGGCGCTATAAAGGATCCATGGGTCCCCCCCCTTCAAACTTAACTAATTTTGAAATTATTAAGGATTCACAGTTTATAGAGAGATCATCCATCAGTTTAATATGTGCATGCACACACACATGTACACAATGTATTAATTGTCCCTATGCATAAATGCACACAAACTAATTTAACCCAAATTGTCCCAATTATAGCGTGCCATATGCAGAGAGCAGGAGCTAACAAGGTACACTGTGCCAAAGGATCAGTTTGGTAAAAGGTGGCTGGTTGATATATGCATATTCATCACTTGAATCAAGCATGTCTGAATGTGGCATGAGTGATCATAAGGCACAGATCACCTCACTTCATTTTAAGAACAGTGCTCTTCAGTGAAACCAATTCAGCCATTAAGCTGTTTGTAATCAAGTGATATGCATGCATGTGTGAAGCAGCTTAGAGATTGACCTGGCTTGCATGCAGTACTAAACCATAGTTTAACAAAATGTGCATGTGCCTCAGGCTTGCATTCTTTCCTTTCCCCCTCTCTCCCAACACTTACTTCTAATTTCATATACAAACCAGAATATGTGCCTTTTGGCAACTACAAGTTACTGAGACTACACAAGATCATTAGCCATTGTCTGGTATTAGTTTGTTTCAATAATGTGTAACTGATATGAAGGCAAGAATGCAGGTGTTAGGGCAATTATTTGGGGATGATGTTTGCTTTTTCATCTGTTATACTGACCACTGATCCAGGCTAGGCTAGTCACACTTGCCTTTCAGTGTATGTTCTCTGGCTTCATTTCCTTCCAACTAGAGCAGTAGTTGCCAAACTTAGGTCCCCAGATGTTCTTGAGCTACACCTTCCCATAACTGTCATTGAGGAAGGCTTCTGGAAATTTTAGTCCAAGGACATCTGGAGACCCAAGATAGATACAGGTGTTTAGCAACTGATACCTGTTCTCTCTCTTCAGCAGGAAGATAAGTGGAAGATTCAATTCCCTGTCACTGCTGTCTTTCCTGAGGTGGGCTCAGTACCATCAAAAGGTTATGCACAAGGAAGACAGAAAAGCTTGACTTTTCTATCTTATAGCTTTAAACAGCTATTGAAATCCTTTCAGCTAGGAGACAGAATATACAGATTTGTACACCACTGCGTGATTTACTGCTTTGGAGCACACTTTGGAACCTGTTGTGGTTTACCCTGCAGTAATATTTAAGTTGCTAATTATAGGACTAGAGCAACTAAACAAAAGAAAATTGTAAACAAAAAAGACAAAAGATATGTATTGCATCAATGATCTCTCATTTTTAAAAGCCAAGCAGAGCCTTGGAGTATAGTATAAAAATAGATGGCACAGATGCATTTACATTTTCTTTAGCATATTTTCTAAACTACCTAAAAAGAAACAGATGATTCCCCACTCCCCAGTTTTTGCTGTTACAGCTACCCATGCTTTCTTCAACATATTATTAGGCATTTTAAGTCAGTGGTGCAAAGAGAGGCTGGAGTAAATAAGAATGCATTATCATATTATGTATGTGGCATGGGAGGAAATATGCAGTGCAGAAATCTTTTAGCTAACTGGGAGGAATAGATGACTTTTAATAAGAGCAAGGATGTAGCCTTCCAAAATGTGGGGCGTAGAACTCCCCTCCCTCCCCCAGGTCCATGAGGTGTCCCTACTGTGATGAGTGCCTCCTTTACCTCTCTCGTCAACATGGATCCATTTTCTAGGAAGATCATGATTCTCTAGGAAGATGATTTAGGCGGGCATATTTTTTTATGGATTAATGAGATGATGGGAACAAATCATTTTTAAAAGAATGTGTCACTAATGGGGTGAGGAGTACACATCCTTTTGTATGAATGTATTATAAAATAAGGAATAAGTGTTTAACTTTCAACCATCTTGGTTGATTTTTGTGTCACATCTGTATCCCGTTGGCTCCCACAAAGCTCTCTTTTCTCGTATTGTTCTGAAAACTTAATCCTGTGAGATAGGGTTAGGCTGAGAGGGAGAATACCTGATCTAAGACAACGTAGCCAGCTTTTCGTATCAACAGTGATTTGACTCTGATTTCCCAAGTCCAAAACTCTGATCATTAAATCACGCTGGGTAGCCCCTAATACATTGATAATCCTATACATCGGGAGACAGAAGATGATCCCATTAATTTTGGCATACTATATTCCCAAAGAAATGGGCAAAGGTTTCAATGTAAAAGCAGAAATCAACTCCCATCTGTGATGACATTGGTAACAGTGGTTTTGAGGTTATGCTCTGTATGCAAGACTTTAGCTTTTGGCGGGCAACACATTTATAAAAAAAATCCAGCAGAAAATAACCTTTCAAAAGATGGGCTTTAGCCACCTAGCAGTACCTGAGATAACTAAACCTTAGTATCGAAACAAAATACTGTATTAATATCAAAACAAGATACTGTTACCAGCATTAGCCTTACTTTAATACTGTATAATGTTTGTTGCCAAGTAGTAATAATGTTATTAGTATATATTGTTGCCAGTTAACAGGACGGAGCTTGCTGTTCCAGCAGATAGCCAAGACTTTGCTCTGTCCCTTGTCAATGAGCTGCAATTACCACAAGGGAGCATTTACTGGCCAGAGACTGTGAACAGCACATCACTGTGCTCCACCATTTGGCACAGTTTCTCCCAGCCCTGATGGCACCATTGTGCAGAAGCTAACTATTTTGGAAACCTGCCATATTGGAGGAATTCACAGCTGGCAAGAACTGGCTGTGATCCAAGCAATGGCACACAAGGGTCGAAATGCAAGAGCATTTGGCTGTTATATTCCATCTGTAAACCTGTGACTAATCTTTCCATGTAAACAAAGGCATGTTCCAAACTTTCTTGTACGTGATTTGCCTAACCCTGTCAGCCATATCTAAAGCTAGTGACATATCTTGTCAAAATTTATTATCTGAGAAAGTTGCTTCCATAGGCAGATTTTCTTTAGCCAACATCCTTTTAAAACTAATTATTATTTAACCAATATTTTTCAAGCAAGCATGTGAAAACAAGTTGCTACATTAGATTTGCATTCTTTGAGGGTTGCTTATGTGGTGGAGAATTAGTTGCCTTCCAGATGTTGCTAAATTACAATTTCCATCATGCCTGACCATCAGCTACACTAGCTAAGACTGATGAAAATATAGGCCCAACAACATCTGTGAGCCACTATTCCCCTCAAAACAAAGATCCATAAGTACACCAGCAGAATTCACAGGCTACTTGCATCACATATATTCTTACTAAATTCCACCATTCCATCTGCACTAGGAGGAGAGGAACCTTGAGTTAATAAGACCATGATGCCAAAGAGTTCCCCCTCCTTCTGTGAGTGACAAATTCCAAATGGACAAGAGCCAGTCTGAGGAAACTTCCCTGTAGGTGCTCACCAAAGAGCCACTTTAGGTTTGCTTACCTTAAACCCACATTAGATCGCTTACTCTATTCTATATTGCCATCTGCCCTTACAGCAATTTCACCAGGTTAATGTAAGTAGCGATGAAAAGTGTCATTCAGCTACTTGATCAGAAGGATAAAAAAGAAAATCCTTCATAGCTTCATAAACTGGCAACCATAAACTGCAAAATGATAAGTGCTGAGATAAAAAATGCAAAAGAGAAGGCTATAGGAAAAGAAATCTGTTTTGAACCATGCCACTCTACTTCTTTTACACCTGAAACACTGTGCTTTGTAGCCAAAGCAATCTTTCCATAAGGAGTGGGTGTGAAAAGTGCCATGCTATCTGTGAGCAAACCTGATAAAGGGAAATTGTTGGCACTTCAGAAGAGTGGCAAGGAGAATAATCTGTTGAAGAAAAAAAGAAAAAAAAAAAGCACAGACTCCTGAGAAATATTGGATGTAATCGAATGGCTGGTTTCAAATTACTGAACATAACTGAATGCAGCTTCTTTAGGTAGATGAATAGTCATGCAAAGAGACCATATTACATAAGAAGTGTGTACCTACTGCAACCTTTTAGAAAAATTGTTAACAACAAATCTCAGATAAATTGGTATTTTTTTTAAAAAAATGAACTGGGAAATTGACGTTCACATCACTGCATCAACCATCTATTAATGTTTCTTATACATAAATTAATGGGAAGCAACATCACAACAAAATCTAAACACCATATGGTTAAAACACTCCAAACTATATTCATGCCAAGGGGTTAACTAGAATATAATGGCAAAATGTGTCATCTCTGTGTTTAACAATCCCAGACTTTGTACTCTGTGTGTCCTGCTTGGCTTTGAAATTTGAGGGAGGAGAGTCTGGTTGTAGTCCATTGGGCTGTGGACTCAATTCTTGGAATGGGGCACAAGGAGCCATGCAGTGGTGGATGTGTCTCTCAAACATGCTTTCCACAGTAATTCCCTATTGCCCTGACAGCAGCAGTGATTGGTAGTTTTGCAGGCAACTGGCAGTGCCACTTCCTAGTGTGCCAACAAAGGGAATAAAACTTCCTGGCATAGTTCTTAGCCATGCTGAGGTTAAGCTTTTGTATGTCATGATCAGAAGAGAGCTCTAAACATTTTAAAATGCAAAACAAGCTAGCAAGTGGAAGATTTTAATCTCATGTCTTTTGATAGTGCTTTACCAGCTTGCAAAGCAGGTGTACTATGCTTGACTTTGATCTCAGAAAAGCATTGACTTATTAAAGTCAGCATACTATCCGGATAAAGTACAATTAACAGCATGTCAAAATCGAGGCTTTCCACTTAAGCTTGAGTGCTTGGAAAGAAAAATCTGAAGTTAGTCAGATTTTTATTTAGGGAACTTGAGAAGTGTCTGGTCCTTGATTGGTGAGGGAGCTGGCCTTGTCTGACATTACCAAAAGTGACCATGTTGTTTCTCAGCTGTCAACATAGGCAGTCTCTACGGAGTCTGGACCACTGTTTGCCATTAACAAAAAACGCTAAGAGAAATATCACACATGTGGGAGGCAGAATGCTTTGCACACACAAAAAATGTTGGAATCTTTTTCATTTTAAAAGTGAAGTCTCTACAGAATGCTCTGTTGGAGAATTCCTATTTTTTAAATAAAATAATGTATGAGAAAAATAAAAGACAGTCCCTCTCTCATGGGATCACCTATTGTGTTGGGAATAGATGGCAAAAAAGGGGTTCTGGTAGCTACTGCATGCAGACGGCATTGTTACATTAAACGGTGAAAAGGTCCATCAACAGTCCATCCAGATTCCACTCACCCGACAGCACAATGTTTCATGCTTGGCCTGTGATTCAGAGATGATCTACATTCAATAACAAATTTCAACATGTATCATAGTCCCTTTCCAGTTATTATAATCCTGCATCCATAGAATCTGTTCCTAATATGTAATTTGTTTCACAAACCTAATCCAAAATACATCTTTAAAACATTGCAGATTTTCCATCACATCCCTCTGAATCACAACCCAAGTATTTTGTGAAGAAAGTTTGGTGGCTTTTCCTAAATGTTTTGCAGAGTTCTTGCTTTTAGGAAAAATTCTGCATGGCAGATTTTTCTTATTTTTTTTTTTTTGCAATTTAAATACATAAAAATGCATATGTACACATAAATATGTTAACACTTCTTTTTCTCTTTCTTTCAGCTATGTCTGGGCTTGTAGTCCCGCCAATGTAAATTCACTTTTGTTTACCTACCCTAGCACCAAGCTTCAGAAGATGAGCTTTTCAGGGGACAAGTTTAGTATATAAGACAGGCTGATGGAACCAGTATCTTCAAAAAATACAATCAGCAAAACAATGAAATGCTACAAAAAAAACTTTGTTTAAAGATTTTATTTAAACTACTAAGAATCTTCATGCAAGCAATCGACTTCTTCATGAACAATTCCATTTAACTGACTGAACCTCTCTCATATTTTCACATTTCTTGGTCCTGAAGAATAAGGAAAAAGCGATGCCTATTTTGTATAAAGTTTCTGATTACGTCTTGGCTATGTCTAGTACTTGCTATTTGTCGGGAAAAACTTTGTGGATGCACCATTTTGATTATCATAAAACACTGATGAAAAATGCCTCCAAAACATTTTTCTGTACTCATAACTAGATTCACAATGGTTATGTATCTCTATAATGTGAAATATTTTTTGTGGTGAAAAAAGGGGGCCAAGGAGGTATGAGCCATCGAAACTGGAAAAAAAAGAATGAATATATGATTTGGGATAATTTTGGGAGGGGTGGGAGGGTTTATCATTGCTTAACTTCATCTTAATGAAATGGAACTTTGTAACTTATTGTAGTTAGAAATTGTAACTTTGATATTGAATTCTCTTGCCTTCAACAAGCACACTGACAGAGAAAAAATGCTACTGTTGGTAAAAAATAAATAAATACTTCCACTGCTAGAGCTTCCTGTTAAGCAAGTGTGACCTGCAACATTTTTTCAACTTTTGCTAGCACTGTATACTATTGCATTCTTAGGCTACTGTGAAGTCTATGTTTCTTGTACCAGAAAAATTGTCCTTTTGACTTCTAGATCCTTCTTCCCTAATGTGTTTTGTATGTGGTTATAAAATTGTAGACTTTTGTGATTTTGCCAAAGTTGTAGCTAAATATTTATACACTTGTCTTGAATTTTTTTCAGATCCACTTAAATATTTAGAAGAACAAATTTTATTCCTTATAAAAATAAGGAATAAAATAGTCATACATTGCAACACTTTCTTTCACACAAACACTTGCAATCACCAAGGGAATTTATTTTGTAACATATCAATTATAAATATTGTATTTATCTTTGAAATTTGTATATTGCTTTTCTCTTTTTTTCTTATTCATTTGTTTGTCATTTGACTGATATTGTAATGCTACGAAAAGCATTAAGCCAAGAACAGTTGCCTTCATGTGTTTCTGTTAAAATAAATTTGTGTTCATTCATTTCATTTGTATTTTAGAAAGCTGTTATTTGTTTGGACTTTCCATCTTTTTGTTATTTTTGAGGAAAAACTGATTATTTTTATATTATTTTAAGTTATCTGAACAAACAATTTCGAAATAAAGTTGTTGTATAGTTAAAACAAAATTGTGCCACATGGCTGTAATAAGTACTAGTAGAATACGTGCATGTGATCCAGCCACAAGAAAAAAGAAGGTTCTCTTATTTTGTGTTTGAATTTTTATGTTTAAATCTCCCTCAGTTTTGTCTCATTTCTGGACTTTTTGTTTTTCTTTAGGTGTAAAAAAAATATTTTAGTTGCCACCCATGACTTTGCCACATAGCTGAACTGTGTTTACTGGGGAAATATCAGAGGCCTAAAGTTTAAAACAAAAAATGAAATGAAAATCACTTTTGATGTTTTTAATTAAAATGTTTGCCACACACTAACTTCTCAGATGCCTTAAAAGTAGACTCCCTTTGAAGAACTTTTGTGCTGTTTTACTGTGAGCTTACACTACAGTTAATCACAACTTCATCTAGATGATTTTATGGTGGTAAAAAAGCACAAACCTGCAGCGACCCATCTCCCGTCCATTACAGTCAGGGTTATACTATGGAAATGAGCAGAAAAGTGATTAGTTGACTGCAACTTTGGTCTACCGCTATGTCTCTCCTTTGTGTGTCTACTTTCTGCTGCACTCTGCAATCCAGCCCTGTTTATCTGAGAGAAAAGCTGTGTATGCAATTGGAATCAGACATAATTTTATAAGTTGTTGCATTTCCAGAATCTTTTTTTTAATGTAGCAAGACCTACAGCAATGACTGTAATTTGTAAACTGGAACAACCTCTTTGATATATTGTGCCTGCTAGTGCCAATTTATAGACAACTGATTTCCCCCACCCTTTCTTTCTTTGCACTAAATACTTTGTACATGCAGCACTGCAAAAAACAAACAAACCACTTTTGCAAACTGCAGCAGAATTAAAGTTCTAAGCAAAAAGGAGGGACCATTTTAAATACAAAAATGCACATTTTCAGGAAATGTTTATAAAAGGTTTTAAAAATTAAAACATATCACAAATAATAAATGTCCTGCACATTTATTCTGTGATAGCCAATAAGGCTTAGCTAAGTGGAAAAGCCTAAGAAGTCACTTTGAAACTGAATTGCCTCAGTTTTATTTTGTATAAGCAAGGTTTTGATCTTAAAAAGAAAGATCATCCATACATGTTTTAAAAAGTTTGCAAGTTTCTTCATAAATGCAATTTGTTTTGTGTTTTAGATTAATTAGTCAATGCACTCATTGCTTCATTGTCTCCAAATGGAAAATTTCACTAAATGGTAGATTTTACTGTTAAAGACCCTACAATAAGATTGTTTTATCTGTACATTTTTCAGATATTTAACTGTATAAAAATGTTCATTTTACACAATATTTAATTAAAGTATTTCTTGTCTGTGAATTTCACTTCTGGTAGTTTTTCAGGTTTTATTATTAAAATAACAACACAAGCCAGCAACAGTTGAGATTATTAATTTTATTTTAAAATTCTCAAGTATGTGTCTCCAAGGTATAAATAAATTTGGATGCTCTTGTTAAAGTGCCTCACCCGATTTTGTCGCTTACAAACTACTTTGAATGAAAATGACCGTGTCTGAGTGAAACATTCAGTAGCTTTTCTCTATGAACAATTTGTTTCACACTTATACAGCATCAAAAGTGTTGCTTTAATTCATTGATGAATGTGTAACTACACCCTGTAGTAAAATTAAAGACACACCGAAGCAATAATGGTAACCTCCCAATACTCATTCTGACTGACGGGTAACAATACTTTTGCAGGTGATTGGCATGCTGAGAACCTGGTTGATTGCTTTTAGTACCAACCTAAAATGCAGACAGGAAGAACGCAGGAGACTGTAATGGTAACTACTCTGTCAAACCAACAATGGTACTGAATTAATAAGCCACAGTATTTCATGATATAGCATTGATGTTGTTCTTAGTGTGGCACTGCAAATACATTGAAAAGCCAGTGTCCACTACCGATCACAGTGAACATCACAACTATTTAGCTGGTTCTTCTGATATTGGTTAACAGAAAAAGTCATTTTTACATATATCAGTCAAACTAGTTGGTTTGTCTATGCAAACCAATAGGATCATTCCCATAAGCATTTACTCAATAGTTTAGAATGTTATGCACTTCAGTATTACTACATTTAAAAATTGACAGTTTTTAATAATACTGCACACTAACAGCTCCCTAAAGATGTCTGTTACTCATTCATGCTACAGAAAAAAACCTGACAACATTTTTCAGAAGAAAACTATCATGACCCTAGGAAGTCCACAGGACTGCTTCCATTTCTTTCACTGACATATATATAATACATTTCTGAGTTGTCTTTCAAAGTCAGATAATTACAATAAATTGAAACAAAATATTGGCCAACACCAAAGACAGTCTTGTGAGAACAGACAAAAGCTCTGTGAGCCAGAGGTCAGGAATTCAACTCTCCGCTGTGTTCCTTGAGAGATCAACCAGTTTGTGAAACCTTGGGTAAGCTGCACAGATCAAGGGGACTTCCAGAAGAACACTTCTAAGTACTCCTGGAAAGTGCTGACATAAACTTTGATGTGATAATATATTCATCATCAACAACAACAACAACAAAGGTGTACATGATCTACCAGATCTTTGGACCAGAGTTTTGGAATCACACAGGTCATATTCCTGGACAATATCATGATGTGTTGCCCAATAATGTAGTTGGCACCTAGTAGTGCTACTCTCTGCAACTATTCTATTGTGATCTTATCAATGCCAATTGCATTAAGATGTTTTTTCAATCCTTCTGGGGTAGAATCCACTGCTCCTATCACTACTGGTATCACTGTTGCTCTTCTCTCCCAGAGATGCTATACTTTTCAAATCCTAATACAGTAAAACTCCAGGTTACAACTGCCTCAGTTTAAGTTCGCTGAGGTTTACAACGGCAAATCCTATGGAAATGCCATCCCGGTTTACAAATTTTTAATGTATTTTTTCGGTTTACAACGATTAATTCAGGACCATTTTTAAATTTTTCAATGCATCCCTATGGATGTTTTGGTTCACACTTTTTCCAGGTTACAATGGAGGCTGTTGGAATGGACCTCCATTGTAACCTGGGGTTTTACTGTACTTCATTATCTTTTTCTTCTACCTGACACATAGGATCACCACATCAATAAGCTTAACTAATTTTTTTTTCAACCACAGTAATGTTTGTAGTATTGTACCCAAGCTTCTTATTGGTTTGGAACTTAAAGTCTCACAAGTTCTTCTTCATTGTCTCTGTAAATCCACACAAATGGGTTAATTTCACACATGCGTGGAATAAATCCATTAGTGTAAGTTCACACTGATAGATAGATAGATAGATAGATAGATAGATAGATAGATAGATAGATAGATAGATAGATAGATCTTTATTGTCATTGTCCCCTTGTGGGAATAATGAAATTTCTCGGTTGCTATATATCAACTCAAAAAAAGACATACCCCATAATTTAATTGCAGAAACACTAATTAAAACCATTATTACAATAATGTTACCATTATTGTTTGTTGTTGTAATCTCAAATCAGGCATTTGTCAAAGTGACACTGGTCTGACCTGAATAATTATTTTCATTTTTAAAAAAGTGTTTCGTGCTTTTTATCTCTATTTTTTTGTTAGTGTGTTTATCCATTGTTTATTTCAAAGCGTCCTAGATGATAATCATGTTCAATTGGTGTTTTTTCTGCTACAACATTTTTGATCTTTTCATTTTTAAATGTTCTATCTTTTATACTTTTAAACCAACTTGCCTCTTTCCTGATGTTACTTAACTTAAGGCTAAAATGAGATTTCCATGTTGGTTGTTTCTCCGTCACTGTTCTCTTCAATTTGTTGATCTTATGGTATACTAGCATTTTTTTTGCCCGGCCCTGCAGGTATTAATTTTGTTGGTGGTTGGGGTGGTTTTGGGGTGTGCGTGCACACACAGACAGGGGGAGAGAGAGAGAAAGAGAGGGGGAAGAGAGGGGGGAAAGAGAGAGACGGGGTGATGAGAGAGAGTGGGGAAGAGAGAGAGGAGAGAAAAGGGGAAGAGAGAGGGGGAAAGGGGGAAAGAGAGGGAAGAGAAAGAGAGAGAGGGGAGAGAGAGAAAGGGGGAGAAAGTAAGAGGGGGAAGAGAGAAAGAGATGTGGGAAGGGGATTCCATCTCTCCAGGAGGCAAAGGCAGGCCTTCGTCTTCCAGAGAGAGGGGGATCGCTTCTCTCCTGGTTGGCCAGCCAACCAAGAGAGAAGCTAACCCCCTTCGTGAAGGGGATTCCTTCTCTCTGGGAAGCGAAGGCATGGCCTTCGTCTCCCATTTCTCCAAGGCCCCAGAGGCCGGTGCCGGCCTTGCCATTGCTTTGAGGGGGAGGAGGGGCAGCCCCTTCTCTCTCACATGGCTTTGCCGAGGAAGCGGGGAGAGTCCACATTGGCCGGTTTTTTAGCGTGCGCGCTTTCCGGGCTCCTCCGTCCTCGCGCCTTTCAGCCTTATTGGCTGAGGGGTGGCACTGTGTGGAGGACACTGGGCATTGTAGTAGTTTTTTGGTTGCATTCATGGGGCGGTTCCCCCCCTTGCGGCTGGGCAGACCCTTGGGTGATGCTCCAAGGGTGATCAGGTAAGTGTAGGTGGCTCAGTATGGGATAGTAGGGACGGGTGCGGGCGTGCATGCCGGACACGAACCGTTAATGGGCCTTCTTATAGGTAAAGGTCAATATTCCCTTAGTGCTACCTAACAAGAGAACATGGAGAAGGAGGAGGAGGAGGATAAGGCAGCATCTCACTGGGGAGATTAAATGATAAAATATTTCATATATATATATATATATTTAAATAACACAGGTAAATATGGATTTAAGTCAAGGGATATATGGAGGCTGCTCTTCTACAATGTAAAGAAACATGGTAGCAAGCACAACTTATAATATGCATCTATAAGATCCTACAACTAGTTCCTAACTTTTCCAGTAAAATATAGCAGCTGGACAAAAAGATGTTTCAGTGAGACGTATGACGGTAACTCACAGTCAAAATAAACAAGTTTGGATCTATGTCCTGACATCACGGCTGCATATTGTCAAAGATTTGGCAACATTCCCACTAGCAGGTACACTGTTGGTGCAAAAAAGCCCCAAAGCTTTACACTTGCACAAGGAGATAGCACTGTACCTATATGTATAAGCTCCATCAAAGTCTAGCCATTTGTGCAACTGACTGCTGTGTTAAATGACATGTGTTTAGATAGATGGAAAGACATTTTTCCATCTTAATTTTTCACACCAAAGAGATTGCAGGCATTTGCATGCACAATTGCGATAGCAGAGTGCCCATTTTCACGCACACCCTCTTTTAATGGAGTCAGACCACTGTATAATTGGGTTGTTCTTCCCCAGACTACATTCATGTTGGTTTGTTTCAGTGACCTACCACCCGCCCTTAGGTGCAGGATAAGATTAGCTGGTTGCTTTGGGGCCAGACTCGAATTTTTGGCTCACACCTGGATTGGCATGATGGTGTAGGGTTTTTCTCCTGTCCCATTCTGCACTGATGGGATTTCAACATTTGGCTGGGATGTGTTGCTTTAGGTCACCTTTGGCGGGTAGTGCGGTCTAAGTATTCCCACATAGGTTCCAAGAGGTATCAAGGGGTAGTCCTTACAGCTGACCTTAGTCTCCCAGGGAAGGGATGATCTAGTCACTGGTTGCCTCTCCTGGGTTGTGTGTTGTTAGGAAGGAAAGCTATACCAAGGGAGGGGAATCTTAGGGGCCTTCCTGGGCACTAGTCCAACAGGGACCCATTCAGGGGACATTTTCTATTACATCTGCCACCCAGATCACACTATTGCAGGCCCTTGCCTAGATTCCTTCAGGGAGAAGTCATTGTTTACTCAGTTTTCTCTTGTTCTTTAATAAAAGGTGGCCCCAGTTTAATCCAATTCACATGTCTGTCTCTCCATTGGGAATTGGTGGTGGTGGTGGGACAATGTTCTAGCATGTCACCATATCTTTGAATGCTACACTGAAAGGTGACAGGCAGATCTTTATCAGTGATACTTGTATTTAGTGAAACATGGGCTGCAGGTTGAGAATCCTTGCTTTAACACCTTGAAGTGGAAAGTGGATGTTCTGTCACATGTGTTCTCTACTGTCTAAAGCTATAATGCAGCAAAAAAGCATTAGATGGGACATTCTTGATACCAGCTGCTTACTCCATATAAATATAATTATCCTTCTACAAGTCTCTAAAAATTTCTAAAATTGATCAAAATTAGAGGCAATAGTCAAACACTGTAACTGCATGCTCTTTCACAAATGGTTCATGCCTCTTAGTTTCCTATCATTTAATGTGCTACCATGCATCCTTAGTTTTTATAATCAAATCAAGCAGCTTAGTACACTGCTAGTGCCTATACAAATCCACAATCCATAGCATTGCTGATTGCTTTGTATGTGAGAATATTGCAGAAAATATTTATCCAGTTTTCTAAAATCTTATATTTAACTAGCAAAGGTTGCCCGGTGTTGCCGGGCTGTTTTAAATGGTGTTGGAAAGTTTTTGCTGTTGTTGTTGTTAATGTTTGTAAAGAAGAGGTTAGTCTATAATTGAAATTTTTAAAATTGTTATTTATACAAATTTTTTTTGATGGCCTGTTAGAAACTGTGATGAGTTTTGTTTGGTGTTTTGATTTTGTGGATGAAAAAAATAATAAAGGATGATATACTTTTTCGAAAAACTCTTGGGGCTTTTGTGTGGGGCTATTGTGTCTTTTTGAATTTGTTTTATTATTGTGGGCAGCAAGTGCTGCTGGTAGGGGTTATCTTGTATTTTGACTGTTTTTTCTCTCGTGGCCTCTGGGTGGAGCTTCTTCCAGTAAGTAGTCTCTTTTTTTATTCATTTCTTTTCCAGTAGTTGTTGTGTGAGGTCGTCTGGTGGTGAGTTGGCTGTTTTTCCTTATTTGGGGTGGTGGTGGTGTTTGGATTTTGTGGTGTTTGGCTGGGTGCTGGATGTGTTTGGAAATGTTTGTTGTTGTTTACTTTTTTGGTGTTATTTTTGTTTGTTTTTGTGTATTTTTGAATGTTTTTGATTGTTTGTTTTTGTGTTTTTTGGTGTCCTACGGGGGGGGATCCCCTCTCTTCCGTCTCCCCTGGCTCTGGAAGGCTTTGGGGGACAGATCCCTTTTGTCTCCCCAAAACTTCCAGACTCATGGGACCCAGGAGAGGGGATCGAATCCAGGCTACCCTCTGATATTAAAAGGGAAATCTCAATTGGGGAGAGTGGTTGTTGGTCCCCCGCCTGCCCTTGCACACTCCTTTCGGCTGATGGGGTGGGGGTGCCTGTGGTTCATGGAGCCCCTCATGCCAGCCGCCTCAGCTTCCAACTACCATCCACACAGGGCAAAAAGCACCTGGATTTTTTTTCCTGTTTGTCATTCTTTCAACGGAGAAAATAATGACTATGGGGGGAAAGTATGCTCGGATACAAGTAGCTGTCGTTGCCTCCTCTCAGATATGCTTGCACGAAGAGGCTACCACTTCAAAGGACACCGGGCGCTCTCTTTCCCTCCTGGCCAGACCGGCGGGAGATGAACAGGCACAGCTGGAGGGAGTTTCGGCAGGCAGCCTCAAATGCGGGGCTGACGCTGCCAACACCAAGGACACCGGGCGCTCTCTTTCCCTCCCGGCCAGACCGGCGGGAGATGAACAGGCACAGCTGGAGGGAGTTTCGGCAGGCAGCCTCAAAAGTGGGGCCGACGCTGCCAACGCCAAGGACACCGGGCGCTCTCTTTCCCTCCCGGCCAGACCGGCGGGAGATGAACAGGTACAGCTGGAGGGAGTTTCGGCAGGCAGCCTCAAATGCGGGGCTGACGCTGCCAACACCAAGGACACCGGGCGCTCTCTTTCCCTCCCGGCCAGACCGGCGGGAGATGAACAGGCACAGCTGGAGGGAGTTTCGGCAGGCAGCCTCAAATGCGGGGCTGACGCTGCCAACACCAAGGACACCGGGCGCTCTCTTTCCCTCCCGGCCAGACCGGCGGGAGATGAACAGGCACAGCTGGAGGGAGTTTCGGCAGGCAGCCTCAAAAGTGGGGCCGACGCTGCTGACGCCAAGGACACCGGGCGCTCTCTTTCCCTCCCGGCCAGACCGGCGGGAGATGAACAGGTACAGCTGGAGGGAGTTTCGGCAGGCAGCCTCAAATGCGGGGCCAACGCCAAGGACCGCCGCTGTGTTCGGCCCCGGCGGGGGCGAAGAGGCTCGCTGGCCTCACCATCGGCCGGCGTTTCGGGCCCCGCCCCCCGCCCCTCGCCAGGACTCAAAAGGCGAGGGGGCCTGCCGGACGAAACATCACCGCCGCTGTGTTCGGCCCCGGCGGGGGCGAAGAGGCTCGCTGGCCTCGCCATCGGCCGGCGTTTCGGGCCCTGCCCGGCAGTTGAGGGTTCAACACAGTTGTGGAAGAATGCCCCACCACTTCCATCACCACCGGAGCCGTGCGGAGGGTGGTGGGGGGAGTGAATGGGGCGGTTTTATATTGGGGTGGAAGGGAGGGAGGGAGAGATTGCCAGGCCAGCCAGGAAGGAGAGGCAGCATTCTGTCTAGGGCAAGCAGGGAGGCTCCGGAGACCAATATAGAGGTTGTGATGGGCATGGGGCGATATAGCGGGTACCGAGGGGTGGGCCGCACCCGGGGAACGCGGGGCAGATGCTTAGTATCTGTCCCTCGTTCCAGCCCCACGGTTACACCTCTAGGTCCTGAGCAGCTGACCCAGGGTGACCCTGTCCTTAGGCTGCTGCTGATGAATGCCAGGTCAGTATGTAATAAGGCCCCCCCTGATACAAGACTCTATTATGGGGGAGCGGGCCTACTTGGCATGCATTACTGAGACCTGGCTGAGACCAGAGGATGGGGTTCCTCTGTCAGAAATGTGTCCAGCTGGGTTCAGTATTTGGCACCAGCCTAGGGATAAGGGTAAGGGCGGTGGCGTCGCCATCATAGCCAGGGAGTCACTGGGAGTCACCAGGGCTACTGCTCCACAAATTCTGGGTTGTGAGGCCCTGCTTCTGCGTCTGGGCTCTAAGGGTCAGTTGGGAGTCTTACTCCTGTACCTGCCCCCTTGCAGGGTAAGGGACTCCCTGCCTGAGCTCCTCGAGGCCATCTCAGCGTTGGCGTTGGAGTTCCCTAGACTGATGGTTCTGGGGGACTTCAATTTACCCTCGCTGGGGACTGGCCCCGGGGTGGCTCAGGAGTTCATGGCTTCCATGGCAGATATGGACCTGATTCAGGTAATTCAGGGCCCGACCAGGGGCAGTGGCCACACACCAGATTTAATCTTTTTGTCGGAGCGGTGGCAGAGTGATCTGAGATTACGGAAATTAGACATAACACCTGTGCCATGGTCAGATCACTATTTGGTGGCTCTAGACTTCCTGGGTACGTCGCTTCACCGTAGGGAGGCAGGGCCTATTAGAATGGCCCGCCCCAGGCAACTGATGGATCCTGATGGATTCCAGAGGGAACTGGGGGATTTTCCTCTGGATCGGCAACACGATTCGCCCGAGGCACTGGTCGACCTGTGGAACAGGATGACAACAGCGGCCTTGGATGAAATCGCACCACTACGGCCTCTCAGAGCTCATCGAGCTAGGTCATCTCCATGGTTCACAGATGAACTGCGGGAGCTCAAACGGGCAAAGAGACGCCAAGAGCGCCGCTGGGTGAAGACCCAGAGAGACTCCGATTGGACACTAGCTAGGGCCGCTATTAGGGCCTATCTAGTGGCGATGGAGGTGGTGAGGCGACAATACTTCACCACCCTTATCGCCTCCGCTGATAATCGCCCAGCCACCCTGTTCCGGGTTACCGGGTCTCTCCTTGGTAGGGGGACCCCGGTGCCCGGTTGGCAGGGGTCGGCTGAGGACTTTGCTGACCATCTAGTGGAGAAAATCGATCGGATTCGCTCTGGGTTTAATCCTGGCGTGGATGGGGAGAGTCCGGAGGGAGCCGGAGCACAGTCTTGCCATGCCATCTGGGACCGGTTTGATCCAGTTGCCCCTGATGAAGTGGACAGGCTCCTTGGATCTGTCCACGCTACAGCCTGACTATTAGATCCATGCCCCACCTGGTTGGTGAAAACCTCCAAGGCAGTGACAGGTGGCTGGGTTGGGGCTGTGATCAATGCATCATTGCGGGAGGGGGTGTTTCCTGCACCTTTAAAACATGCTTTGGTGCGCCCCCTCCTGAAGAAATCTTCCCTCGACCCAGCTGTCCTAACTAACTATAGGCCTGTCTCAAACCTCCCCTTTTTAGGGAAGGTGTTGGAGAAGGCAGTGGCGTGTCGGCTGCAGGGGGTACTGGATGAAGCGGATTATCTGGACCCTTTTCAGTCAGGATTCAGGCCTGGATATGGTACCGAGACGGCATTGGTCGCACTGATGGATGATCTCTGGCGGGAGCGGGACGGTGGTCACCCATCCGTCCTTGCTCTTCTTGACCTCTCAGCGGCTTTCGATACCGTTGACCATGGTATCCTTCTGGAACGGCTCCGAGGTTTGGGAATCCAGGGTACTGTGTGGTCCTGGTTTTCCTCATTTCTGAAGGGTCGGTCCCAGTCGGTGTGGTTGGAGAGTGAGAGGTCCAGTCCTAGGCCCCTCAAATGGGGGGTTCCTCAGGGCTCGGTGCTCTCTCCTCTCCTATTTAACATCTACATGAAACCGCTGGGTGAGATCATTCGTTCTCATGGGGTGCGGTACCATCAGTACGCGGATGACACTCAGTTGTACATCTCGGCCCATGGGGACCCCAGTGATGCCGTCAAAGTCCTTTCCAGATGCCTGGAAGCTGTGGGGGTCTGGATGGGGGCTAACGGGCTACAATTGAATCCCAGCAAGACTGAGTGGCTATGGATAGGGGGTCCTGCGTTAATCCGGGAGCTTCCATCGTTGGTTCTGGATGGGGCTATTTTGCCCCAGACAGACCCGGTGCACAACTTGGGGGTCCTCCTGGATTCACGGCTACTGCTAGAAGAACAGGTGGCGGCTGTGACCAGGAGGGCTTTCGCCCAACTTCGGGTGATTCGCCAGTTGCGCCCACTCCTGGACCGGGACTCCTTGCTCATGGTCACCCATGCTCTGGTTACCTCCAGACTAGACTATTGCAATGCGCTCTACATGGGGCTGCCCTTGATGACCATTCGGAGGCTACAGCTGGTCCAAAATGCGGCTGCCCGGGTGGTGATGGGGTGTGGTCGTTATGCTCATGCTTCGCCACTGCTCCGGGAGCTGCACTGGTTGCCAGTATGTCTCCGGGTGCAATTCAAGGTGCTGGTTTTGACCTTTAAAGCCCTATATGGTAGTGGGCCAGGTTACCTAAGAGACCGCATCGCCCTGAGGACGTCTGTCCGTCTAACCAGAGCGGACCGGAGGGGCTCTCTAATTGTTCCATCAGCCAGAGGGGCTCGCCTCTCTGGCACAAGGAGGAGAGCCTTCTCCGTGTCTGCACCGGCCCTCTGGAACCTCCTGCCAACAGAATTACGTCTTCGGACGGAGTTGCTGCCTTTCAGAAGGGATCTTAAAACCTGGCTGGCAGGTCAAGTGTGGGGTGCGGGTGGAAGGGTAACCACCATGGGGTGGTTGGTGTAGAGGAACTCTTCCCCATGGTGCCTTTTCGATCCTGCAGCCCTTGCTTTTTAGGGGGTGGGTAGTCTTAACTTTTTTTTACTGTTTTTACTGTTTTTAGGATTATTATTGTATTTGTGAATATTGTCTGTAAACTCCTTGGGTTGCCCTGGGGTTACTTTTTATGTTGTTAGCCACCCAGAGTCGGCCTTGTGTTGAGTGGGCGGGATATAAATTGAATAAATAAATAAATAAAAATAAATAAATATCAGTGGGGGGGGGTTGTGATCCCCCTCTCCGCTGGCTTCCTTGGGTTTGGGAGGGTTGGGTTGAGAAAAGGGGTCTGTCTCCCCCACCCTTCCGGACCCAGAAGAGCCATCGGAGAGGGGGATCCCCCCCCAACCTCCGTTTTTAAAGAGAAGTAACCGCTTGGTTTCTTCTCTTTAATATGGGGCGTGTGTGTGTGGGGGGAGGGGAATCCCCTCTCTGCCAG
>JAWDJE010000003.1:107040000-107142500 GCA_035047345.1 Bradypodion ventrale | reverse complement strand
CACTTCTGACCTGATGACCCATACAGGTAAACATCTGAAGTATTCTAGATACTGAAATTATCCCATCACACACAAAAGATAGACACACTGCTAGATGTAGGTACAAGTGAGGTATCCTGGCTGGAGAACTTTGTGAGTGAGGTACGTCAAGTGTTCATTTCCACAACATGCAACCCGGGAGAAGAGACAGACTAACTGTCCTTGAGCAAGCAACACAGTCACAGGATGCCCGCAGAAAAAGGGAATGGAAAGAAAATGTCTTTCCTAGAAAACCTAGACAAAAGGGTTGCCATAAGTCAGAATTAACTTGAATGCACACAATTATTATTATTACAAGTATGCTGTGGTTCAGGCTTCTCTTTGTATCTCTCTCAAATATGCATCCTCTCACATTATTTTAAAATAAAATAAGTAGATGTAGCTACACAAACTCACATTGAAATATGTATAATTGCCAGTCTTTAAAGCACTGCACTGATTTTCTTTGTTTTTTAAAAAAAATTTGGATGTAGTTATTTGGGTAACTGGTGCTCTGTTTTTCTTTTCTTGCAGGAAGAAGAACATGGATTACTCACCCCAAAGTACCAAAATAGATTGACAGTCATTGGGCAGTATACAGATTAGTATAAGGAAGGGGTACCATTTATGGCCAGCCTCAAGAAGTAAATTCTCTTGGGCCAGCCCTTGCAAAAATCCTACTTGGGAATATCCACCAGAAGATGGTCATAGTAGCAATTATAGCTGGCCATTAAGATATAGTATTCTAGAGCACATACCTATCATCATTTTAATTTAATTTAATAAGTTATTTTCCATTCCACTGCTGAATGATATATTTCATTTGTTACAGTCATCCTTTTTAGATTAATACTGTAGTTATATCAAAAAGCAATTAATGTTAGGGTTGGTTTTTTTGATATGTATATTGTTGTTTTCATAACTGATTTTGTAGACTGCCAAAAGTATCTTATATGTTATATGGGTGGTATAGAAAAGAAAAGAAAAGAAAAGAAAAGAAAAGAAAAGAATAGATAGATAGATAGATAGATAGATAGATAGATAGATAGATAGATAGATAGATAGATAGATAGATAGATAGATAGATAGATAAGAACATATAAGAACATAAGAACAGCCTTGCTGGAACAGGCCACAGCCCATCCAGTCCAGCATTCTGTCTCACACAGTGGCTCACCATTTCCTTCAGGTTATTCCCAAGCAGATGCCTTCGCCTGCTTAGGATTCCCTGGAAATGGCATTGAGAGATATCCTGCCTATCTCTCCAACCCGGAGGTTGTCCTTAAGTATCCATAATTATAGCCATTGATACCCTTGTCCTCCATGAACTTGTCTAATCCTTTCTTAAAGCTGTCAAGACTGACAGCTGTCAACACTTCTTCTGGCAGGGAGTTCCATAGACCAGTAATCCTCTGGGTGAAAAAGTACTTTCTCTTATTTGTTTTAGAACTAGTACCCAAAAGTTTCATGGAGTGTCCCCTAGTTCTAGTGTTATGCAATAGGGAAAACAGTTTTTCCTTATCTACTTTGTCCACACCGTGCATGATTTTATAAACTTCAATCAGGTCACCTCTTAGACGTCGTCGTTCAAGAGTGAAGAGGCCCAACCGTTGCAGCCTCAGATGGTAAGGAAGGTGTTCCAGTCCCCTAATCATTCTGGTTGCCCTCCTCTGCACTTTTTCCAGCTCCATAATATCCTTCTTGGAGGTATGGCGACCAGAACTGTACACAGTATTCCAGATGGGGCCTCACCATAGATTTATAAAGAGGCAAAATGACACTTGCTGACTTATTTTCTATACCCTTCCTAATGATCCCTAGCATTGAGTTTGCTTTTTTCACTGCTGAGGCACACTGGGTTGACACTTTCATTGAGTTGTCCACCAGGACACCAAGGTCCCTTTCCTGGTTTGTCGCAGAGAGTTCAGACCCCATCAGTTTATAAATGTAATTGGGGTTCTTTGCCCCAACATGCATCACTCTGCACTTACTAATGTTGAAGCTCATTTGCCACTGTTTTGCCCACTCCCCCAGAGTCAAGAGATAGATAGATAGATAGATAGATAGATAGATAGACAGATAGACAGACAGACAGACAGACAGATAGATAGATAGATAGATAGATAGATAGATAGATAGATAGATAGATAGATAGATAGATAGATATGGAATTCTGATCTTTTCTAATCTCAAGCCTAGATACATATTTTATATGGTATTGTGCTATTATATTTAGAATGTTGGACATCTTGTCTCATTCAGTAAAACTTCTACTTTGTTAGTAACTTCCCAAAAAACAAAGACATTTCAAAATAAGAAAAATAATTTCTGGACATTTAAAAATCTCCTTTTGTAGTACGTGGTGTAATGGTCCTCCATGGTTGTGAGAAGTGAATCAAATTGCTAAATTCAAATGTTTTGCACACCATTGAGTCTCGGCCCCGTGACACGTGGTACCTCATACTACGATACGATAAATCTTTATTGTTATTGTCCTGTACAGAACAAAAAGATTGATAGTCCACTTATCGACTTAGCAAGACCTAACAAAATACAACTGTACAAAATTATCAACATACTCCCACCCCATAAATACACATTTAACAATTTTAATCTGTACCATGGTGCTGTTTGTTGTACGAAACAACTGTATGATTTTTTTCCATAAGGAAAATTGTTATTTCATTTCATTTCACTTTTTATTTATATACTGCTTTACTTGGCCCAAAGGCAACTCAAAGCAGTTTACACCAATGCATGCTGTCTGCACAGCAGCAGAAAAAAGCAAAAGAAATACAATATGGTGCATAAAAAACAACCACAATAAATCAAACAACAATGCAGAATATAAATACAATACAGATACAATCAAAGATCAAAAATACAAGCACAGTGCAATACAATAATAATCGCCCCACAGGCAAAAACCACATCACACCCAGCAACTAACTCCAGTCCCCCAAAACAGTCCCAAGAAGGGAAGTAATGGAAGCAATGGACCCCTGCCATCAAGGACCAAGCCCCAGCCAATAGCATGGGGGAGGGGGGAGTCTCGAGTGCCAGCAAAGATGGTCTGCGGTGGCTCCCACCTGCCTCGACTCCCCGGAGCCGATGGCACGGGCCCCAGGGTGAGGCAGAGAGCATTGGCAGCTGCAGCGGTGGTGGTTCCCTTTTCAGCCCCGAGCGGGCAAGGCTTGGAAGGCAGGGATGGCGGCAGCAGCAGCTCCCACCTGTCTCCACTCCCTGGAGACGATGGCGTGCGCCCCGGGGCGAGGCAGTGAGCATTGGTGGCTGCGGCAGTGGCAGTTCCTTTTCAGCCCTCCGAGCGGGCAAGGCTTGGAGGGCGGGGACGGCGGCAGCTCTCACCTGCCTCCACTCCCCGGAGCCAATGGTGTGGGCCCTGGGGTGAGGCAGGGAGTTATGCAGGATGCCATTTCCCCCCAAAACCTAATTATTATACGATTTCGTTGTTATACGGGATGATTGTTGTATGAGGTTCCACTGTATTTCTAACTTGTTATGAAAAGTCCGTGGAATGAAACACAGAGAATTCAAAATAGCAAACATACAGAACAAATAATGAAAATGAAAACCACAAGCAGTATGAGTCACTAATGAGGAACTATCAATTTATGATGAAACAAAGCAATCTCCAGACTATCAATGAGATACACATACATAGTTTTATCCCCAAAGGATTAATAAGAAATTGATCCAAAAGGAGTTGCAGCTTAATGATCAAGAGCAACACGTTAAATAAGGTAAACTACTGGGCAACAAATCAGATCTAGAATTAATGAATATGAGAAATTCAAAAGACTGGCAGGAATAGGTAAAAGGCACAAGAATTCTAACTAATTTGTTGTTAAGTAAAAATCAGTAAATATGCAGCAATACGCATTCTGGATGGAGTTGTTTGTTGGAGGCAATTGTTCTACATTGCCAATAAGGAATGGCAAGGGGAAATGAGGAAGAGGAGTTAAGGTCTCCCAAGGCCTAATATATGTAAACAACATAGATTGCCTCCCTTGGTGATAATCCCAGTAAATCTTGGAAGCCTGGAGATGTGAAAGGTTATGTTGCTGCAGTCAGACAGCAACAACAGGTGGGTACTTATTCTTGGCTATTCCCTTTGGGGCTGAGTTACGGATTAGAGCACAATATCATTTGGATGAAACAGGTCTGGTAAGAAGTTTAATTGGGGACGTTTGCCCAAATTACCTGGGAAGGAGCTGGAAAACCATGTGCCTCCATTATTGCCATAGATTTGAAACCACTCTGTTGCTGGGAAGCCACAGTACACAATTACAAATGGCTCTTATGTTGGACCGGAAAAACATTTGAGCAGGAGAGTAGGACATTAAAAGTGTCAACAACATGGTGGAACTTGGTGGACATCTGTGAAACATAGAACACAGGTCCTGCTCAGCAAATGTCCATTCTCATTTTTTGTTTATAAAATGTTTTAACCCAAAGAGCTCCAGATGTCATATTCTGTTTCATCCTCTCACAACATGCCAGTAAATACTGCAGGAAGAATGCCTTGCCTCTGGCCACCTTGGAAGCTACGTAGATATACAGACATTGGGACACAGTCCAGCATAATGCATTAATTGCCAAGAGAAGCGGTCCTTTAACTCAACAGGAACAGACTGGAAGAAAAGAAAAATATTCAGTTTCTAATGTGGCTGCTATTGTTGCTATCAGAAATGTCCCCCAGGTAGTGGGGGATCCATGCAGTTGTAACCACACATAAATTCCCTCCCCACATAGGTCTACTGAAATGTGGATTACCATACTAGTGGAAGGTCATGCTTTCCTGGATTCATAGGTTTTGATGAGAGTTCTCATGTGATATGGGTTTTTGAAGGGCAAAAAGTAACTTCATTACCACCTCTACCATTAGGATGCCATTTTGCATACAGAATATGACAACTGTTAAGCCTAAGGGCTTGGTAAATCCATCAGCTTTGATTTCTCCCACATTCAAATCTTGCAAATTTTGGTAAATTCTTACTGTAAAAAATAAAAGCAAGCAGAATTGGAATGCTATTCCTTTGCATACAAAATTATGCCTTGATAGAAGTGTGAGTGAAAGTATTCCTTAGCCATATTTCTTCTTCTTCTTTTTTTCACCATTGTAAGGTGCATTGTATGGGACTGCAGTGGCTCAAGTGGCTAAGATGCTGACTGGGAGGCGGAAGGTCAGCACTGTTGATTCCCAAGTACTGCAGGACGGAATGAGCTCCCACCTTTGTCCCAGCTCGTGCCAACCTAGCAGTTCGAAAGCGAGAAATTGCAAGTAGATAAATAGGGACCACTTTGGTGGGAAGGAAACAGCGTTCTGTGCACTCCAGTGTCTAGTCATGGCTGCCACATGATCACGGAAACGTCTGCTCTTCGGCTTTGAAACAGAGATGAGCACTGAACCCTAGAGTCGGATACGACTGGTTTTCGAGCAAGGGAAACCTTTACCTTTAAGGTGCAGCATCAAAACTTCTTTCACAACTATTTTTGTTTCTGCTAACATGGAATTTTTGTGGGCTGTAGCATATGTCATGTATAGTTAATATGAATTGTAGTCTGTTGAAAGGCTGAAAGTCCTGAAGCGTATGAGAACCTTTCAAAAAGTTCACATCTTTATCAAATATAAAAAGAAATGAACATTGTTTTTCAAGTGGAAATTACTCAAAAGGCTTTTAGTTTTCAACTATAAACTAATATTTACTGGAAGTTAGCTGAAATAAAGCTGCAGACCTGCTGCCTAATGTTGGTGCTCTCTCTACCCTACTTTAGATTTGGGCCTTTTCTTATTTCAGCCTTTACAATTCTCCTTATCAATTTATCTTGGAGGAGAGAAACTAGTTTTGACAGTCTAAAAACACTGATAGGGAGCAGCACTCTGAATGACTATATCCTGAAAATGTTTTTTATGACTCTGCATTAAGATGTAAAAGAGGAAAAAAAACTACAGGTATTTCTCTTCTCATAACTGGCAGAGCTCACAAATGTAATTGCTTGCATTCCAATTAACCTCCAACCATATGATGCAGCAAAACACTAGTTTCTTTTTTCAAAGAAGCTTAATTTTAATAAAGACATCTGGCCTTTTGTGGCACACATACTTTAAGGGTGTTATTGGAATTATAAAACTCTGTTTACCAGCAACTGAGCCCCTTACACAAGGAATATTAGACAAGATTATCCCTCCAAAAATATGAGTTTCTGGGGAATTTTTCAAAGTTTAATCTTGTGAGTGCATATCCTATGTCAACTTTCACACACTCATTGAAAGATTTGTCCCTGAATACACACAATATACAGTTTAAGAATGGTTATGCAACTCTGTTGCAGTGGCTAAAATCATACTGATTAGAAACAAGAGGGGTTGTGGGTAAAACTAAGAATGGATTGAACATTTTCTGTCTCATTTGGAAAGACCAGGGCTAGAAGAGGGCTTAAGGAATTCAGTTTAGGCAATGACAGAAGCCCTGCTTAGGTGTTCTAAATATTCCAGGAAACATGTGAGAAAGGAGTCCTTCAGCTGTACTACTTCTGATGTTGCACTCTTTAACTGGGGGAGGGCTTGTTCCACTGCACATGGAAACTTTTCTGAACCTTGTTTTTCTTTAAACCAGCTAGACTGCCTGTTGCTTTTAGGTTATATTCCATAGAACAGCCATTGTATAAAGTTAAGGACTCTGACTATCCCCATAGCAATGCAGTTCAGGGGTCAGTCAAGGTTAAGAGGCAGGTGGGAGTTGAGATGCATGTAAGTGCATGTAACCGGCTAATGCTTGGCTGTGAAGGTTTCTGGTCCTATATACTTCACTGCCAATACTCACACTGGGTAACATTCTAAAGAGCAACCAGCCAAATCTTTATCTTGGCTGTGAAACAGGAAGACATATGACACTGTGTAAGCTCATTTAGAAAAAAATCACAACACCTGTAAAGGATTTAAGGCTTTGGTCCACAACCAGAGTTGGTCTGTTGAAGCTATCATGGTATCCTACAAATACCAAGAGGATAATTCTAGAACTCCTATGTTGCTCTCTGTGCATTAGTCCTCATGAATCATCACACTTTGACAAGAAGTATGTGTGCAGGAGCATAAGAATGTTAGCTTGGGAGGTGGATGGTCTACGGCCTTTTTTTATTCCATCAGGAAAGGAATACACACTCCCATCCTAAAATAACACACTGTATAAGCGATTCAGGTCCTGTTTATCCTGTTTCCAAACCTTATTATAAATGTTGTTGTACAGGGGCTGCAGTGGCTCAGTGGTTAAGAAGCTCACCTTGTTAGCTAGAGGGCTGGCAAGTTGGCAGTTTGAGACCCTGGTACTGCATGATGGATTGAATGCCCATCTCTGTCTCAGCTCCTGCTAACCTAGCAGGTTGAAAGCAAGAAATTGCAAGTAGATAAATAGGGACCACTTCAGTGTGAAAAGATCTTGGGGGACATGAAAGGAGCCTCATTTGGGCGTCTCCGGAGTGGAGTTTATCCAGCAAAAATCCTTTCAACCCAGAATAATTTCTGACACAAAATTATTATAAGGTTGTTGTTGTTGATGATGTTGTTGATGATGATGATCTCATGAATTCTTGCTGATTTGCAACAACAAGATTGTGTTTGTAGACCTACCTGATTATCTTTGCTTAAAAACGTATGAAGAAAGTTGTCTTTCCCTGTGGCCTTTGAAATTATATAGAACATGGGGAGTTCACTATGCAACCTAGGGATGCAATGTGGATTTGCAGATCTTCTCTTCTGTGGTTTTGTTTTTCATCTGAGCAGGGAGATCTCAAGACTCATTACTGAGTATTTCGTTTATATCCTGCATTTCTTGCACTGCAAGATTAATTATGAATAAAACGAGTCTCAGTTAAATAATTGACAGTTATTGTCAGTGACATCCCAGGATTATATTCTCTCTTTTATATTGTTCAGAACATATTGAAACCATTGAATAGTATATTGGTGAATGCTGAAGTACATTTTCTCTCCTTGACATTCCTCCATGCTATGTCCACAAGGAAGAACAGTACACTTCTTCCCATGACACAGTGACAGTATTATTATGTGCCCTTCTGTCTAAATGATCTATACATTCTGTGACATACTTTGTAATCAGATACATTGTGAACTTGGCTAATTCAGACAGATTTGGGAAACATCTGGACCAAATGGGCACCACACCAAAATGGAATGAATCCCAGTCTCAACACTCTCAAAGATTAATTATCAATATAGATTTGGTGGACCATAACATCACAGACAATGGGTCTCTAAAATGTAGACATCTCTTCCCAACTTCTTTAGGAAGGTAAACCCCAGATTGAGAGAGAAGGAATATTAGAAAGTTTTTTTTTGTTTTTTGTATCTAGGTAGCCTGAACAGAGTTAGCACTGAATGCTTGCTTCAAATATGCTGAATGTTCAAATCATTCTGCTTCTGTCATTATGTTCTACACATCCATCATCTAGCCCTGTCTTATTGCATTTTGCTTGACTATTAACAGCAGAATCTGCTGCAGTTAATCAGTAGTAGTTTGAATTATATTACTCACTGCATTTCTTGTTTTATAAAGATTATACAAAACTTACCTGATTCATAAAATACTTTTACTTAAATTAGATTTTTAAAGTGAGCCCATAATTAGCTTATCAATATATTGATGTAAGTAAGCCATGAAACTAGCCGTCAAAAATTTCTAGGAAAATATCAGGCTAAGGTAATTTTCTGTGTGTACATGATATGAAAGGGTGATGCCCCTGTAATAGATTTATCTAACAAGAATCAATATTTAACATTATGTAACATTCATATCAGTTCACCATGCCTGCCAATGCAAGGACAAGGTCTGAGTCTTTTTATAAAGGAAAGGAGTAAATTTTAAAATCTGGTGGAGGGAAGAAACATGGATTAACCTTTTTATCTTGGGCTGAATTTTAGTACTCCATTCTAAATTGTCCCTAACTGAAGGAAATTATTTTAATTGTGTTGCATATCCTCCATTTAAGCCTGAGCTATTGTAGCAAATCCTTCATTCCATATTTAAAACTGAGATACTTTTGTAAACAGGACCGACGCCGACATTGGTCAGAATGTGGCAATGAGTATTTGCAGGAGACTGCTGTGGGCACCTACCAGAGTCTCTGCCTCTTGAGCGAGTGCCTTCAGATGTAGAGTTGTCATATGTCCCGATTTCCCGGAATTTTCCTGGGTTGAAGCAGTCCCGGTCAGTTCAAGAAAAAACATGTACAAATCCCGGAAACAAAGGGTTAATTTCATAGAGTTGCTCTTCCTAGAGAGGGAGGACAGAAAGTGACGAGATGTCCATTGCAAAATAAGTCCCTCGCCGCTGCCTCTCCCCGGCCCCTGTCATCGGCCTGGGGATGTGAGGCACCTGGAGCTGCTCTCCTCTGCGCCCGCCTTGGCGGGATAAAAAAGGAAGACGCGCCCAACGCCGCGGGACCTCGCCGCTGCCTCTCCCCGGCCCCTGTCATCGGCCTGGGGATGTGAGGCACCTGGGGCTGCTCTCCTCTGCGCCCGCCTTGGCGGGATAAAAAAGGAAGACGCGCCCAACGCCGCGGGACCTCGCCGCTGCCTCTCCCCAGCCCCTGTCATTGGCCTGGGGATGTGAGGCACCTGGGGCTGCTCTCCTCTGCGCCCGCCTTGGCGGGATAAAAAAGAAAGACGCGCCCAACGCCGCGGGACCTCGCCGCTGCCTCTCCCCGGCCCCTGTCATCGGCCTGGGGATGTGAGGCACCTGGGGCTGCTCTCCTCTGCGCCCGCCTTGGCGGGATAAAAAAGGAAGACGTGCCCAACGCCGCGGGACCTCGCCGCTGCCTCTCCCCGGCCCCTGTCATCGGCCTGGGGATGTGAGGCACCTGGGGCTGCTCTCCTCTGCGCCCGCCTTGGCGGGATAAAAAAGGAAGACGCGCCCAACGCCGCGGGACCTCGCCGCTGCCTCTCCCCGGCCCCTGTCATCGGCCTGGGGATGTGAGGCACCTGGAGCTGCTCTCCTCTGCGCCCGCCTTGGCGGGATAAAAAAGGAAGACGCGCCCAACGCCGCGGGACCTCGCCGCTGCCTCTCCCCGGCCCCTGTCATCGGCCTGGGGATGTGAGGCACCTGGAGCTGCTCTCCTCTGCGCCCGCCTTGGCGGGATAAAAAAGGAAGACGCGCCCAACGCCGCGGGACCTCGCCGCTGCCTCTCCCCGGCCCCTGTCATCGGCCTGGGGATGTGAGGCACCTGGGGCTGCTCTCCTCTGCGCCCGCCTTGGCGGGATAAAAAAGGAAGACGTGCCCAACGCCGCGGGACCTCGCCGCTGCCTCTCCCCGGCCCCTGTCATCGGCCTGGGGATGTGAGGCACCTGGAGCTGCTCTCCTCTGCGCCCGCCTTGGCGGGATAAAAAAGGAAGACGCGCCCAACGCCGCGGGACCTCGCCGCTGCCTCTCCCCGGCCCCTGTCATCGGCCTGGGGATGTGAGGCACCTGGGGCTGCTCTCCTCTGCGCCCGCCTTGGCGGGATAAAAAAGGAAGACGCGCCCAACGCCGCGGGACCTCGCCGCTGCCTCTCCCCGGCCCCTGTCATCGGCTGACAGATTGGCTGCAGTTGCGAGGTAGCCCGGTGCGCCCATAAGAAGATCTGCCATGCCGGGGAGCCACCAACGTTGCCGGACGCTTCCCCTTGGTGAGAGCAGGGGTGGCGGGAGCGAGAGACTGGCTGCTGTTGCGAGGCAGCTGCGAATTGTACTGTTAATTGCTATCTTATAATTGTAAGTCGAACAATTTATTGTATTATTGTTCTATGATGTGTATTAATTGTATTATCGATTGTGATTTGATATTTTTGTAAAGTTTATTGTGATTCTCATTATGATTGTATTTTGCACTGTATTTTTCCCCTTCCCCCTCCTCCTCCCCCTCCCCTCCCCCTTATGTTTTGTTTGTATTTATTGGATTGCTCTGTAAACCGCTTTGAGTTGTCAGTAGACAAGTAAAGCGGTATATAAGCACAATAAATAAATAAATAAATAAATAAATAAATAAATAAGTCCCTTCCTGTCTCCTGCTTTTCTCCTTCCAGTGGGAAATGGAAGCTCCATGGACTGCATTGCCATTCTGGGCCCCTCCTTAGAGCTTTCTTCCAAGGGATCCTCATGTGAGGTTTGAAGGTGAGTCTACTTCAATGGGTGTGTGTGAAGGGGAGGGGGTGACCTCAGGGGGAGGAAGGGTGGTTTAAAGAGTGGCTCAAGAAATTTTAAAAAGGTAAAGTCACCCTTGCTCGAAAGCCAGTCATATCCAACTCTAGGGTTCAGTGCTCATCTCTGCTTCATAGCTAAAGAGCCAGTGCTGTCTGCATCTGCAGATGTTTCTGTGGTCATGTGGCAGGCATGGAATGCTGTTTACCTTCCTACCAAAGTGGTCCCTATTTATCTACAGTACTTGCAATTTCTTGCTTTCAAACTGCTAGGTTGGCAGGAGCTGGGGCAGAGATGGGAAAAGAAATAAAAATAGTACCATCAAGAATCATCTTTTGCAAGAAAAATCATATGGAAAACAACCTCTTGACTGCAGCTTTTTTAAAACTGATGGTGGCTGCCCGCCCTGGACAGGGATTCTGTAGGGTCTTACAGCTGCGGTCTCCGTGACACATGCACAGTTTGAAGAATGCAATGATGTCACATGGCTGTTCCGGTTTGGTGGGAGAGAATTATGGCAACCCTACTTCAGATGTCGAATAGAATGTTCCCCCATTTTTATTGGTAATGAAAGATTCAGCTCCCATTCCGGTTGATTTTTGCATATGGAATGAGAGAGTGAAAGCATCATCCTGTTCTTCCTATCGGGCAACAAATTATCTTGTGTTAGCTCTGGTAAAATATATACAGGTATATCTTAGCACTGAAACCCAGGAATCTTCCAAATGAAAAATCTATTTTCCCCTCCTCCTTTGTCTCTGAAAATCTCAGCTTTTCTTTACCTTAATAATCTCTTAACTTGCATTCTTTTCATTGTTTTGATCAGCGGAGAAATTTCTTTTATTTGGCAAACCTTGATAGCTATTCTGTTCCATATTTTAATGTGGAGATTAAATATTTATTAACCACCTATCAAGTCGAGTTCTCCCAGGCAGAATTTTCAAAAGCTACATGCAATGCGATCTGTGTTCACTTACGAGAAGTCAAAGGTCACAAGGTCAAATAATCAAAGTACAACAGCGTCTATGGAGTTACATCTATTGTCATTCCTATTAGGGATGCAGCATCTCACAGCAGTACTTCTGTTCCAAAGAAAGACTGACCAGAAGCTAATGTAAGATTTCTCTTGGCTGTTGAGGTCACTTCTCTTTCTCTTTCTGTTGTGTCCAACTGTTAGTCTGTTATTGCTTTAATTATTGCAACCACCATTGAGTCTTTGCTGTAATCAAACGCCCTTTCTGTAAGGAGCTTTGTTCATATGTATTCAGTGTAATCTGATTGGTTTTACACAGGTTTCCCGTGTTAGCAAAAGCCCGGGCAAATGTATCACTGTAACTGCCGTTCTGCTTTTATATAAGTTGCTACCTCATTCCCCATTTCTCCCAGTCCGAACAAGCCTTAGCAGGACCTGATAATAAATCACTGATGTTTAACCCCAAACTTGCTGTCGCATTGCTAATTACTCTCGGACTCAACATTGGCGATGAGGATGGGATCTCCTGCTGCCGCAACGCTGTTCAAGGGCTTCAACGTGTCTAAGACGGACACCTGGCCAAGCTACGAAATCCAATTTGAAAATTGGGTTCTGGCCAACAAGGTTAAGCCGGAGGAATAGAAGGCAATGTTTCTCACAAACTGCGGCATAGCCGCAATTGACCTTGTTGTGAATCTGCTTTGGCCAAGAGAAGTAAAGGTCACTTCTCTAAGGGACTTTCTGTCAGTGTTGAGAGACTACTTCAAGCCCAAGGTCTCTATCTTCCCAGCCCGGGTAAACTTCTACCAGAGGGTCCAGAAGCCCAGGGAGGAAATCACTGATTATGTCACCGCCCTGCGCCAGGCGGCTGGGACATGTGAATGCCCGAATTTGGATGATGACCTCAGGGACAGGTTGCTGATGGGCATCCAGGATGAGGCAGTGCAGAGGCGGCTAATGAAATGGAACACGCTGACCTTTGGTGAGGTCTTCGAGGAAGCTCTGGCATCTGAAGTCGCCAGTGCAGGTGTAAAGGTGTTCCATGAAAAACACTCATCGGTTAAAAAAGCTGCAGCTGACCAGAAACCAGAGTGTTATGGTTCGCCTCTGTCCTCTTCAGATTCGCCGCCCTCACCATCCTCAGACGACCGAGAGTCAGGGGACAATGTTAACCACAAGTCCTCCAAAGTCGCTGACCACGTCAAGGTCCATGCAAAGGGTGCGGGGGCAAGCATTTTTGGGAGAAGTGCCCATTCAAGGCCACGGAGTGCCACAGGTGCGGGCAAAAAGGGCACATTGCAAGAGTGTGCCGCCAGCATTCTGGTGGATCGCCCAAAGACAAAGGTCACCGGAAGGAGAAGTCCCAAATCTCCAAGATCAACGCCGATCAAGGAAACGGTTCCAGATCAAGTGTTCATGCAGTAACGGGCCAGTTCTTTGTCGATGTCAGTCTCCAGAGTCATCGCTGCTGCATGGAGGTTGACTCGGGATCGTCATACTCGATCCTCTCCCAGCGTGAGTTTTTCCAGATTCCGCCTGTGGACCGCCCCAAGTTGCTGGCTCTGCAGGTCCAGTTGAGAGATGTGCAGGGACATGACATCCCTGTGCTCGGCATTGGCATTGGCTTCAAAGGCATCACCACAAAACTCCCGCTTGTTGTGGTCAAGGTGTGTAAAAATAACCTTATGGGTACTCAGTGGTTTGGGCCCCTAGGAACTGCCTTGCCAGGCATCGGTATGGTTCAGGCTGACCCCAGTCAGGTTGGGTTGGGAGTTATGGGGGGCCCCTGCAAATGTTGGTTCGGATCCCGCAGTCAAAGTTGTGCATAAGAAGATCCACCAAGCGCATATTGCGTGCAGAGACTATGCTAAGACTGAACTTGATAAATTCTTTCCACTCTCCAGTGTGGAGCCAGAAGTCTCAAAACTGTGGAAGTCCCTAATAGTCACTACATTGCAAGCCAAGTGTAATATTGTGTCTGTAACAAATAATGACCCCATTGTCTCATGGGTTTTGTCTTGGGTTTAGGTTGGGTGGCCGCCGCCACCAGTTTCTAAGGAACTCAAGGGTTTTCATAGGGAACATAATAAACTTGCAATATGGGGGGAATGTTTGTTCTGGGAAAACAAGCTGGTAATTCCATCTGCATTAGGGATCAAGGTTTTACAGGCACTGCAGGCTACGTGCGCTGGCACTGTCCACTCAAAGGCATTTGCTAGTAGTCACTGTTGGTAGCCCTGCCTCAACTTAGAATTCGAGGTTAGGGTGGGTCGCCCGTATGTGACTTGTTCTCTGGAGGGGAGGAGAAAGGATAAGACATGTCTCTACGTGGCGGGACAAAATGTTTGTGCAGGCTTAGCTGAAATATGGTCGCTTCAAGGCACGCTGTCCCAGGGGCAGACTATTCTTCACATCTCTGAGCCGGTCACCAGTGATCGCCCCTACCTGGGAAACTCATACAAAGTTTCCCCAGCTGCCGCATTTCCTTTCAGGGGGCAAGGGAAATTCCAGAATATGTTTTGCTTCCTATGTAGTCAAGGTTCTGTCTGGTTCAAGAACTGTTCGAAACCCCCGGCTGTCTCAGAGTAGGTTCCCACTGACGTGGCTCAGGCCGCGTCTAGAAGTCCCACATCTGCCCTATGGGGCTCGAGTATTGTGTCAAGCTTTTCGAGCTCCCCAGAATCAAATGAGGCCAGTTCCCAGTGGGGAGGGGGGAAAGGTACAGAGTCATCCCTGGTATCAGGGAGAAAAAATGCCACACAAGGGGGGGAGACATTCGAGTTTCATAAGACAGTCCTGTGATCATGGTTGTGGGGCTGCTGTACGTTTGCTGGAGTCAACCACCACTGGTTCTGCGGTAGAAAATGTCCCTCACTCTATGGGTACAGTTTCAGCACAGTTACGGGGTAACGCCACAGTGCAACCCTCGCCAAGAACTCCTCCAGAGTTGGCAGACTCCCTGGCAGGTCTGAGTCCTGGGTCTACCCCTCAACTATCAGTCCCAATTGCTGCTACTATTCCTGTTTCAAGTAAGCAACACAAAACTCCTAGCTTGCCTAGGTTGGCCAGTGAGTCCACCGGCACTTCCTTAGACCCTGGTCCTTCCATCCCCATTGCCCTAAGTCCCACCAGTGTTGGGTGCCCTATTCAAACCCGTGGTCCACCTCAAAGGTATGGAGAGTGGGTTCCTCGCTAGGGTAGGAGGAATGTTGTGTCCAACTGTTATTCTGTTATTGCTTTAATTATTGCAACTGTCATTGAGTCTTTGCTGTAATTGCGCACCCTTTCTGCAAGGTGCCTTGTTCATATGCATTCAATGTAATCTGATCGGTTTAACACAGGTTTCCCGTGTTAGCAAATGCCCGGGCAAATGTATCACTGTAACTGCCATTCTGCTTGTATATAAGTTGCTATCTCGTTCCCCGTTTTCCTCAGTCCGAACAAGCCTTAGCAGGAGCTGATAATAAATCACTGATGTTTAACCCCGAACTTGCTGTCACGTTGCTAATTACTCTCAACACTTTCTCTTTCTCTACAGGATGTCCCAAGAGTTGCCATACATAAGGGAAATGGGAAATTGTAGCTAAATGTACCTTTATATAAGAAAATATTCATCCAATTTTTTTACAAAATATTTACACTATATTCTCTGTTTGTTGGCCTTGTCTTTCTACATACACATGAAATCTTCTACCTCACTCATGATGAAAACATTCCAAGATATCTGTTGATATACAATTTTGCCTATGTATGGCAAATTTTGGGAAACCCTGTATATATCAATAGTGGCTCAAGTGGCTAAGATACTGACTGTAAGGCGGCAGGTCAGCAGTTTGATTCCCAAGTACTGCAGGATGGAATGAGCTCCCATCTTTCCCAGCTCCTGCCAACCTAACAGTTTGAAAGCAAGAAATTGCAAGTAGATAAATAGGGACCAGGTCGGTGGGAAGGTAAACAGTGTTGCGTGTGTTTAGTCATGCCTGCCACATGACCATGGAAATGTCTGCAGAAAAAGACAGTGCTGGCTCTTTGGCTGTAAACAGAGATTAGCACTGAACCCTAGAGTTGGATACGAATGGCTTTCGAGCAAGGGAAACCTTTACCCTTACCCTTACCTTTACCTTTACCTACATCTATATCTACATCTATATCATGCTGACAATAAATAAAGCAATAAATAAGTTGCAATAATGAAAACATATACCTGTACAATGATTGCCATATTTTAAACAAAATTTGCCATATTTTAAATTCTTTCTTCCAAAATTATTTGTTCTTGCTTCATACTCCTAACTCAAAGGATTGTCACCTTGGCTTTGGGTCTGCAAGATTCCTGAAACTCAGGGATTGCTCCTGTACATGGGGAAAATAAATTAAACATTATGTTTCATGCAGAGCTTGAAAATGTCACTTTTTCTAGGCAACATGGGAGTTGTAGTCCAAAGAAGAATCTTTACTCTGAGCAATGTTTCTTTGCTCTTAAGATAACAAGAAGGAAGGAGGGAAGGGAAAGATGTGCAAGTGTCATGCAAAAGATCTGAAGTTATCTGCTTGCTCCCACAGTAGTGAGGTTAGGGGTAATGTAATCTATTTTCTTTATTTCTTATGGAAGACAGATGGTCTAGTAAAAATTTTCAGATCCTCTTCTAAAGCAGATAGTGTCACTTTCACTGAAAAAAATGAGACCTTGCTTAGTATCATTACATGAGAATTTTATTTAATTTTATTGCATATATCTATGCACTATTATCCCTGTTTTGCTTCATACACAAGTAAAATGAGACCAATTAAACCGGCAGAAGTACTGCAGTTTGGAAAAAGAATGCCAAGAGTTAAATCAATTCTACCCTTGATTGGAGTCCAAAATAATGATATTAACTAGCTTTCAGCTTTGTGTGGCTGTAGTAATACTGGCAGGAATATGTGCTGATACATCCTTCATTATATCACAGGTTGATTGCCAAAGCCACCCATGGAGATGATAGGAAAGTACAACCAGGAATGCTTTCACATAGCACATGAGCAATGAGGGGTAGACAAAAGCAACTCTCATGCATTTCCACTTTGCCAAATTGGAACGAGAGTAAAGGAGAACATTCAAGCCCACTGATGCCAGTGAATGGTACTGGAAATGGTCCATCCTTCTCTTCAGAAATGGTGAGCGATTTTTATTGTCTATGAGAAAGCAAAACAGGCACTGCAGACTGTGAGGCTCTAACCCCAGGTTTTGTGACAGAGCTACTGTAGACGCCTGCTAGTGTCTCCAACACTAAATGGACCTCTGTATCTCTTGGAAGTAAATAGGTAAAGATAAATACTAACTTGTACTTTATTCCCATTTATAGAGACATTGGCCTCATTAAATTGTGGAGGAGAATTGTCATGTAGTTCAAGTGCTGAGCTGACTTGTGCATCATGCTGCTGTCTTATGCTCTTCTGTGGTAATTGAGGATGTAAAGAGTTGGTGCATTGTTTTTGCCCAACAGGCCAGCATTCACAATTTTTTAAAGCAACAAAGAAGATCTGGCTTAGTTACTCTTGAGAGACAAGGAAATAAAGAATAGTTTTTAAAATTGTAACTACAGCCATCAGCAACTTCATGGGAATGAACTATAACAAATTACTTTTTGTAGTACAGTAACATTCCAGGCTCTGCAACAAGAAGGAATAGGAAGATGTTAGCTTAGTTTATACCCTGAGATTCTGGCAAAAGCTAAGATGACACACAGAAGTTTCCCTCCTAATTTCATTTAAAAATCCCTGAACTCTAGATCTGTTCTTCTTTCTAGCAAGCATGGCATTACATTTTTTAAAAGGCACTATATGGAAAACTGTATGGCACATTTAGAGTAATCATCATATCTGTATGATTCAGGTACCAAGAAATGTACTAGGAAAGGTATTAGACAGCTGCTGTTTGTCAGGATAGAAAGCATTAATCCAGATGGTCTGAGGCAAACCGTCGTATATGATTGCTTCTTTTCATAAGGCTGCACATCTTTGAAACTACAGTGAAATTTGTTGTGCTTGTGCTCCCCTTTTCAATTGGTAATTAAGAACTCACTCTGCAATTTTTCCAGAGATACAGACTATATCATGAAAAGTCTCAGAGACCATCAGTATTAGATTTTTTATGTGTGGGAAAAGAATGAATACAAATGTATAGAACTCATGATACTTCATTCCATTACAGATGTGTCAAAGTTTCTCATAAATGTAAGGAAAAAAAACCTAAATATTTTAACTCATTGTATTCTCGTGATATTTGGGGAGAAGAGGAAGCATTGACTCATGAGTTTTGAACATTTAGGCCTGTGGAAACCCTGATTTCCCAAGGGGGGAATATGTAGCCTGAAGAAATAACACCTTGGTAGAGAGCAGCTGTTGCTGTGCAATCTTAATGGGAGCTGCTTGGGAAATGTCATTGCCTAGGAAGAATCTCCAGGCAGGAGAATGGGGATCATCTTCAGCCACATCTTCTGAACAGCATCCCTCATAATGAACAATGATTTCTTGGTACATTTCATCTTCCTGGTTCATGGAGGGGAAGAAGAAGTCACAAAACATCATGGAAATGTAGTTCTCCAATGGGTAAATCCAATTCTTCTCTCTGTCATTTCTCTCTGAACAGGTCTATAGGTCCTTCAATGCCATATATATTTTCCATACGTTCTGTGCTGGGAGAGCAGCTCACAGGAGCACAGAGCTCCTCAGCTGCTGATGTACATAGCTCATCATGATCTTCATCAAAGAAATGCCGCATCCAGTTTTATTATATTTGGTAGGCAAGCCTGAAGGAAGTTAGGATGACTGGGGTTGTGCTCTTTCTTTCTTTTTTTAAAATTATTTTTTTATTAAATTTTATGCACAAACATAAAAACAATACATAAATTTAAAAATACAAAGAAAACAAAGACACATATAAAAGACATATAGCATCATCTAACCAATTATTAGCCTCTTATAATATTGTTATACTACTCTAACAACCAGCAAAATAGTCCTGTCTGATTCATTTGGGCATAAACAAACAAGTGTGTATCTAAAGGCTCCTCTTTACAGCTAAATTGTACTTAGAGATAGCTGTTACCTAATCTGAATTCTTTTACCAAACATTTCTATAAAGGTTTGTAAAGTTATTTCTGCTCTGCTGAGTCTTGAAGCTTATAGTTGAAGCAAACAAAGTCAGGAAAAATCCCCCTTCTGACAGATCAAGTCGCTGGTCTAGGTCAAAACAGGTCAAGTCAAAGGGAAGATAAAGCCTGCTGAGTTGAAATCAGGACACTCAAAAGCTCCCATTTGGCACCGCTAACTGAGCTGCAGAAAATGTTGCCATGACAGGGAGGCACAGCCATCTGAGAACTTCTGAAGGTGTTTAGTCACCTCTCCCAGAACAGGGGTTCCAACCTAATGCCCATGGGTTGGATCTGGACTATGGTGCCATTTCATGTGCTCTCCACCCCTCCAAGGGTATTTGAGAAACAAAATGGTCAACTTTTTGAAGCTGTTGGCACAAAATGGCCACCCCATCATGCAGATAGGGCAACATGGCCGACAAGTCCTCAAAGCTGACTGAGAGAGTGTGACCCGACCCCCGGCTTGAAAAGGTTGGGAACCCCATTCTTAGAATAAGGCATCCCTAGTCCTTAAAGTGACCATGCCTGTCAGTATGCTTTGGTTTTTACAAGATGAAAGGTATGGTAGGGCTTGTCTTCTAGTGGCCAGGGTGGTGGTTGTGAAACATTATCTGGCCAGGACAGTAGTGTGTTAGGAATCAGCGACTGAGGTCCAAACATCACAAAGGCAGCACCTGGTTATTTACATCACAAGAATTTTTTTTGTGTGAAGCATATTCTGCTTAGCTTGTGGTGAATATGATATATTTGTAACAATTTCATAATGAGGTTATGTTGATTAGGCCAGAACGTAATATTATAAGCATTCCATGTCAGGTAAGTATTAAACTGTAATAGTTTAGTAGCCAAGATCAATAGTACTCTTTATTCATTCTTTTTGGTTTGTGAACTATAATCCCTATTCCCTAAAATATTTTTATTACTGGATCTCACTTAACTTCCATGATATTTTAGTCGAACATACCCTTTGTTTTACAGCTTTACTTTCACTAGATAACTGGAAGTGATTTATATTATCCTCCTTTGGCTATCCTCTGAAATATTTATTTATTTTGAATTACTACTCCACATCCACTTTGCTAGAGAGAGGCCTTTGTTGTTACACAGTTTCAATTGCTTGATCTGCCAAGTGAGTGGGAGATCAAACAAACAGGGGATCAATATGATCATTGACCAAGTCTCCCTCTGGGAAATATAAAAGGGAAATTAATCACTGCTCTTCTGAGATTACAGCAGCAGAAAGCACCCTTTGGTTTTACGAATAATGTTGCAACTACCTCCTTCGTATAGTTTTTTTTTATAAAAACTGGGCTCCTCATTTTCAAGACCTGTGCCAGTCTGCTGTTTATAAATATCCACTCTCTAGTCTCTCAAATACCTTTTGAAACCTCTTTCTGAGATATTAGGGTTTTCCTTTGTTAACCATTATAAAGTACATAGCTAATTTTTAAACTCATGTATAAAATCATTTTAATACTTCTTTTTTGTTGCCAAAACTAAGTCATACATTTCAGTCCTTTTCTGGAATAAAGCAGTCACTTTCTATTGCTAGTATCAACTAGAGTAGACCCATTGACCCAATTGGATCTAGCTAAATGTTGACCTTTGTTGTTGTTCAGTCGCACAGTCAATTCCTACCCCCTGCGACCCCATGGACCATTGTCCTCCAGGCACCTCCGTCCTCCACTATCCTCCTCAACTCGCCCAGCAATGTGCCCATTGCGTCTACAATACATCTACATACCCTTCTGCTTTTGCCCTCTACCTTTCCCAGCATCAAGGCTTTCTCAAGTGAATCCTCTCTTCTCATTTGATGTCCAAAGTACTTTAGCTTCATATTTACTATTTGACCTTCTAAGGAGCAGTCAGGGTTGATTTCTTCTAAGATCGACCTATTTGTTTTCCTCGCTGTCCAGGGTACTTTCAAAACTCTCCTCCAACACCACATTTCAAAGGCATCTATTCTTCTGTGCTCAGCTTTGCTTATGGTCCAGCTCTCACAATCATAATTACCACTGGGTAATGTATGAATGACCTACCATTCAGCAATTGATTACATGGATCCACTCTTAGTTGGAACAAGCAAAAGAACACTGATAAATAATTTTAACTGGAGCGAAGGACAGTAGATATACCTGATAAATATATGGTATATCCCACTGGTTGTGAAATAAATCAGCTTGACAGATCCAAGACCAGCAGTGAAATCCATGGCTGGGCAGAAATATGAGTGGCAACTTGGCTGAAATCCTGTTGCTTTGTGTAACAAAAGGAATAACTTTTACTTCTTCCTAGCTGAGAAGAAAAGTTGCTGCTGCAGTTCATGGGGATGAATGCATTTGTCAGTGCATGCAGATCCCAGCACAGACTCTTTACTTCAGGGATTCTCAACCTGCGGCCCATGGGCTGGATGTGGCCCTCGGTGCAATTTCATGTGGCCCCCACCACACCCAGAAGTGTCATGTGGTGGGGGAAGGGCAAAATGCCCATCTGGCTCCCAAAGCTGTCTGAGGGAGCATGATCCGGCCCCCGACTTTAAAAGGTTGAGAACTCCTGCTTTACTTGCTGGAGTGGAAGTGGTGAAATTTATATCTTTTGTTATGCAGAGCAACAGGATTCCAGCCTTTATTTATTTATTTATTAATTATTCAAATTTCTATGCCGCCCAATCAGGCGAACCTGACTCAGGGCAGCTTACAACAGGTTAAAACATACAATTAAAACCCCTAAAATACCCACTCACCTACCCCCCCTTCATATTAAAAACTAACCACATTAAAACTACCCGCATTAAAAGGTGGGGAGGCTTTATTTTATAAGCCAACAGGTGGGGGCCACTTTATGTCCTGTAGGACATGGTTTCTCAACCTTGGACCTCCAAGTGTTCTTGAACTTCAATTACCAGAAGCCCAAAGAACACCTGCTGATCAAGGCTGTTGGGAATTGAAGTCCAAGAACGTTTGGGGGCCAAGGTTGAGAAACCCTGCTGTAGAATATTGTTAATGAGCAACAGATATCTATTTGCCAGCTAAAGGCACATACAAATTCAGCCCACCTCTAATACAGCTAATACATCTACCATCTCCATATGTATTCATGTGTATGAGGAGTGTTTCACAAAAGTGGGCAGTTGTTGTGCAAATACTTATTCTATGGATTCTTCATGTCATCTCTGCAAGGACTAGCAAATTTATTGGGTGTGTTTTCCAACTTGACTTTTCTGTTTGACACCAGAGAAGCCATGAGACGTTGCATAGGAACATCTTATTCTATTCTGTTACAACAGAATGTGGTACTGAGACAGAACTTTGCAAGGGAATGATTTTCATCACTGTCATAGAAAAGTTAAACTAATGGCCTTTCTGGGGCTCTCTGCAGTGGGTGAAAAACAGGCTTTGTGAAACACTGTCCAGTAAGTCGACGCAATCCTGTCTTGTGTTGGAACTGGGTGTCCTTTCATGTTTTTGCTAGTCATTGAGTCTTTGTGGAGATGGTGGTGATAGTGGTAGCAGCAGGAGGAGGAAGAACAGGAGTATGTTGTGGATGTTCTCAGAATTTTCTTCCATGCTTACTCTTAAATACCTCAGTCTTTTCCTACATAAAACATGCATACATTGTATTTTGTTTTGTCCTGAATCTTACTGCTACATTGGGGATTGGGGGATGCTGTGTGGCAGGTATGCAAAGGAATTGATAGATGTTCTGAGACCATTTATTGTATTTTAAATACTTATTTTTCTATGGGTCTTTTCCACGACATCCTTGCTCCCAATGTGCCCTTGTGCAATGGCTTACAAAGGGTTATTGTTGCTACTATAAGTGTGACTGTAGATTCCAGTAAACTTGAGTAATGCCTAAGAGGTTTTTTGGGGGGTGGGGTGGGGTGATAAATAAAATTGGGAACTAGCCCCATGAACACAAAGTTTGCTCAAGGAGCAAAAAAAGAGGTTAATGTAGTTTGATTAGGCAGCTCTCCCGGTGGCTTAGTGGTTAAGGATGCTAGTCTTGGAGACTGGAAAGATGGGTTCAATTCCCAAGAGCTGCATGATGGGGGACATGAAAGGAGCCTCATTTGGGTATCCCCTGCAAAAATCCTTTCAATCCAGAGTAATTTCTGACATGAAAATGAATGAACAAGGGAGTGAGGAAAGAATCAGCAAAGCTGGAAGCCTAAACAGCAAAGTTCCACCCACCAACAATTTGGCCCCTCCTGTAGTAAGTACTGTAGTTTGGTTTCCATTTAAGATAGACATTTGAATTATTTTTATTTTAAAATCCCAGCAGGTTGAGATTTTGAATTGTGTGCAATTTGACTTATATAAAGCTATAGCAGTCATGAAACTTGTGTCTCTGCTGCTGGACTTGCGGTTTGTGTGTCTTCAGTTCCGAGCTGCAGAAGATGCAGAGGAAAGAAAAGGCAGAAGAAGAGAAATGAACCCAACACTGATGATTAAGGTCCTAAGAGATGATCTAATTTAGCTATATAAAATCATGAAAGGGAAAGAATTAATTGATACTAATGAGTTATATGAGATAACATCATAATTAATTCCTACATAACAAGAGGACACGAGCCTGAAGTTAGAAAAGGGAGGGGGGAGGAAGTGGGAGAGGGGGAGGAGAAAAAGCCTGGCCTATATATCTTATAGATTACAGAAAGTATCTGAAACCTGAAATAAACCACCATAATCAAAATTGGGAGGAAGTTGGTGCGCCATCTCAACACCAAATGGAATGTGGCTCCTTTGGGAAGATGTCGCTTGCTGTCCTTTACCTGTTGGGTTTTTTATACTATTGGTTAAGTGTAGGCTGGCATTTGACTTTTTCCAGGGATGCACTGGTGAGACCGTCACAGGCTTGATGTTCTTTAAGAAAAGGGAACAAATTCCTGGTTGCATTCATGGTCGTGCAATATAGTTTTCTTTTAAAAAAACACTGAAAAATGTGAAAGTTCATTTTACACTCCACTGTGTGGGCTTCTGGGCCACGTTTATCCCCAATGTAGTCCATGGATTTACACCAGGGATCTTGCTGCCTAATCTGTCTATCAGCGAGAGTACCAACAACATATTATGGCAGTTGCTAAGGTAACTACATAGATTCGATTCCCTCCCCCTCTAAATACCAGAGCCAAGTAAATCAGCACATAAGCCGTTCTGAAATTTCTCAGTGTATTAAGTTACCATTCATATATTATTGCACCAATTTGGATATCCCCCCTTTCTTTAATATTCTCATTTTCATGAGACTGTTAAAGCACTGGCCCTTTTCCCCTGCTATTTCAACAAGGAGCTACTTACTCCTTTGGTGTATAAATCACAAGTGACCAGTTATGTGCCAAGGATAGAAAGCTTTGATAAATCACAGAAACAATAAATTATGTGAGGAAAAGGGCAGTCTTTCCTCACTGGGTTGGGTTGGGTTGGGAAAGCTGGTCAGGGCAAGTAGAATTTCCATAAAATTACTATTCTGTAGGAACTCCACACAAATATGAATCCATATGAAGGGCTTCCTTCTTTAAAACAGGCATAATCAAGTCTATTTGCTTGAAGGTGAAATATGTACAATTCATTTGTTCAGGGCATTAATGTCGTCCTGCAGTCCATTAAAAAAAGCAGCATAAGGATAGCTGGCCTATAAACTACAGGATCAAACACTACTATTAGACTAAGACAATAGCTAATTCACTGATACTAGTCATACCTGTCAAGTTTCGGGAAATTTCTGTCAAACCCCTGTATTTTACACTCTTTCCCGCTGTCATCCCAGATTAGTTAGACTGCAATTAGCCTGGAGTTAGACTGGAGGCTAGCACAGAATTAGCATAGCTATCCAGTTTCCTGTTTTGGCCGGGAAATTTCCCTTATTTGACAGAAATTTCCCAAAACTTGACAGGTATGATACTAGTATGAATACTGGTATTCTCTCAAAACCTACTACGTAATAAAGAGTCTCAAAACAATAGCCCTAATTTCACTGACCCATCCAGAAAAAGTTGCATACCTCGTAGAGAAGGAGAAAGAATGGAAAAACTAAGCACCTCTGCTTGCATGCATATTTCTCTGTTCCAGGAGATAGTCCATCAGGCAGGTATGACAAGATTAGAAATAATAATCATTTCATGTAATAAATTATACTGGGTTGAAAGGATTTTTGCTGGAGAAACTCTGCTCAGGGGAAACCCAAATGAAGCTCCTTTCATGTCCCCAAGATTATTAAACTACTGGGACATAGTACAAATAAAACTAGTAAAAGCATACTTTAAATTTCACTTACCTTGAAATCCCTGTTAGGGTCACAGTATGTAAGTTCTGATTTGACAGCAAATAACATAGTACTGTACCAGCAGACCTTGGGGTTGTAGTCCTCTATGGGCAATAATGAGACCTCTTAGCCTGCATATTTTTTCTGGCATTTGGCCATTATTGCTTAAACACAGATAGTTTGGTAGATAGTTTGCATAGCCTTAAACTGCAAACTATGAAGCTACAAAAACATACAGAACTAGTAAGGGAACAGACTGGAGCCATGCAGGGTGATATTCACTACCAATAAGCCATCTGAAATGTCTCAGGGGAGAAATGAACTTCAGAATGATGAGCCATGATGAAACAGATCAACAAAAGACCACAAATAACCAAAGCCGTGTTTAATCTCCCCCATGTTTCTTAACTGGGGTCAAAATGGACATCTCCCCTTCGCCGCCTCCAGCGCTAATAATAAACCCACAACAGAAAAGCCTGATATAAAACATGTGGCAGTTTGCTGAAAGGACATGGGGAGGTTTGGAAGTGACATCACCATGATATGTTGCCTTCTGGGCCTCTGCCTTTCGACTTGAAGGATTAGAAGGGCATTACCATTTGATGCAAGCATGACTTTCCTTTTCCATTGGTAGGAAATGTCAAATCTCCCAAAGCCCTTGGTGCTTAGTTTTAAGATTCTTAGGTACAAATAGAAGGCAAGAGAAATAGTAGTTCCATTCTAACAGCTGTATCATGAAAAGCACTGGTATTCACTGCCATGCAGTCATAATCAAGGAAAAGGTTGAAACAGAAGGGCAACCTAGAAAGTGAGTTGGGTTTCTCTGCTCTTTGTATCTTCTTAAATCTTTCTATAGTCTCTCCTCTGCCCTTACCTGAAGAGCTGCTGTGTTAATCTGTGGTAGAAAGAAACAAAAGTAACCAGATTTTTCCAAAGGAATCTCTCTGCAGATGATTACATTGCATAGGTGGGCCTGAGAAGAAGAGACTTAACATGAAATGCTAGACCAAGAGCAAAGCTACTCCATCTAGCCTTGTTCCTGTCATGCTATGATCACTTTTTATAACGACTAAGGATGGTTACTTGTGATGTGTGACATCCAATAAAGCCATCTGGACTTTTCACTGAACTATTTTTAAGTTAGTTGCATAGACTACTTTTTTTTTGGGAGGGGGGCACTAAAATTTCCCTCCACTTTGCACTCCTCTCCTTAAGCATCAAAGCCCAGGTTTTGAGAAATTGGGATTACACATACAGTAACACGGTTTTCTCTCTGCAATGTTTGTTGTGGGAACACTGTGACTTATGCTTGCTCATGTGCATGACCCATTAAGTGGCATAAATAGAGTACAGTTATTAAAATAACAGAAGTACCAAACTAGTAATAAAGTGAACACTACCCAAGATCTTCTTCCACCATAGTCCACCAAGGTCACACCTATGTTAAGAGAACAAGAAGCCTAAATAAACACTAGGTCAGAACTGAGTTTCGGACTACAGATCCTAGAATTCTCAGAGTAGCTATCTCTAGTCAAAACTATTCCAGATGCTAGTATGCTAAGGATGATGCTGAGTGGTTTTTTTTATATAGCATCAACTTCAGAAGGTTATGTTCAGCTGGTAGGTTATATTTAGGGAAGGTACCTGTACTTTTCCTCATGGAGCAATAGGCATCCACAAGGAACTTGGTCCTAGGCCCCATCTCTCAACATTCTTACCTTGGAAATTGCCATTTCAGCCATTTTGAAAGAAGACAAAAAGTGCCTTCAATGTTTTCTTTTATCAACATTTATTTTGGGGGAGATTTTCAAGACTCTCGAACCCACAACTAGACTTATGCCCATTGAATCATTTGGGGTTTGATGAGCCGACTCATCTCTAAGTTCTGTTGATTCAATGAGCCTATACTAGTGGCCACTTACTACTGTGTCACCTGAAAACTCTCTTAGGTGTGGTGCTTGAATCTGTGCAGATTCAAGGACCCCAATTAACGATTCAACCATGCTTTTATACTTGTCACGCACACACATATGACACATGTGTTCTTAGCCCAGGTGTGGCCAAAGGGTGAAGGCATTCCATGTTTTATCTTGGCATTACAGACATTTGGAGTGTTCAGAAAATGCATATTCATGCAAGCCTACTTTAGTTAGATAAATGACACAGGACTTTTGTACAACTGGCTTTTTTCACACTACAGATCAGCACAAATAATTAAAATGGTTATGCAAGCTTCATTGTGATCTTTAACTACATACTTATTTTGTTACGGGAAAAGGGTTTAATAATGTTAGCTCATTTTGGGGTCACAATTGGATTTCAACCTTTGAGATCTCTTCTTTAGTTTTAAAAGTGCCATAATATCATCCTTATTTTTCTTGCTGTTTTTCTTAAATATCATAGTTTAATGTCTAAGAGTACACATTTTCAATCCCTCATTTAGAGTTTTGAGGAATTAATATCATCATCATCATCATCATCATCATCATGATGTGCCACCAAGTCAATTCCAATTTATGTCGAGCCTTTCCGGGTGTGTGGTGTGGGTAGAGAATACACAGAAGTAATTTTGCAGTCCCTTCTTCTTGGAACACCCTGGGACTTCTGCAGCTTGCTTAAACTACACAAGCTGGCTCAACTCCTGGGAGGCACCATGGTCAGATACCTAAACCACAAGGCTATCGAGCCAGCATTTTAAGGAGCTAGAGGGAATAAATTAATGAATGAATCTAATGAATTATTTCTAAGTGCTGCAACAAATTAGGCTGTGGTACCTCATGGGCTTCATGTAATCCCTAGAAGCATTTCTGTTGTCTCTTCAGGCCACTCTACAGACTCCTACTTTAAATCTGCCCTCTACTGCCATGTTTGTGTGTACATGCCCCATTTCTTCCCTAGAAGCATCCAGAACCAGGACAAGGGTTTTCACTTCGAGAGTCTTGAAAATTACTGTATCTTAACCTTTTCTTAATGTGTTAACACTCATGCTAACATTACCAAACTTTGTTCTGGATATCAGAGTGGATACAGCTGAAGCAAGCAGTGGACACGGCAACTCAGATATAGACAGGGTACTTCTTCTCTCTCTCTTTCAATCCATTCTCATTCTTCCAAGTTAATAAATTACTGAAGAAGAAACAGATTACTCTTACCAGATATTTTAATAGATCTTTTGCAAAGGGCTTGTAAAATCAGACTGAGGCCTGTAGTTTGCTTTCCTCTGTTTAAATGCTGATAGTCTTTCCAGAGTAACATGCTGCTAGCAAATATTGTTGCTGTTATACATTTCTCCATGCATATTAAGTTGCAGTTACATTTAAAACCCCAAAAAGCTGAATGTTACATTATCACTAAGCTTAGAAAATTCTGTTTGTTTCTTTTGCTAAAATATACACACCAATTCATTGTTGCACTTTGGATTTTAAAGGCAGCTCTTTGATAAAGCTAGGAATATATGTTAAAACATGAAGGAAATGCTTGGGAATTTAATAATGCTTATTATTATTATTATTATTGCAGCTGTGATTAAATGGCACAATGTGATATTGCTGGCCTCATTGGCTTCGGGAATATTGAAAAGAATATTTATCCAAGCAGATGTTTCTCAACAGGATTGTTACTTATACAATACTACACTTCCAACAGGATGAAATATAATGGCTGAAATCCTGCACATTCAATAACAAGTTACACCAGTGCCCATTGCCCCCAGCATTGCATGATTATATTGTGCAAATGATCACATATCTCCTGTTGCAATCGTTGTGCAGCATGCATGCAGAAGTCCTTCATAAATAGCATGTCCATCCTGCTGCACTTTTCATTACCACTACCACAACTTAACATGACACATGCAAAACTTTGCAACAATAGAGAGCTGTATTGTGCAGAACATTGGACTCAATGCCCTTACAGGACCTTCTAGCTCCATTATTCTATGATTTAGCCATTATCTTCCTAACGCTACAATCTGTTAGCACTTACTAATTTTATTTATTTAGAACATTTATATCTGAGTCTATAGCATGCCATCTCTTACTTACCTGGGAGTGAGCCCTGTTAAACCCAGTAACACATTTGTACCAGATGTTCTGCTCAGAATTGTTGAGATTAAGTTCATTCACAGAACAGGAACATAACATTTTAGATGAGATTGGCAACAATATTTTTAAAGCCAAAATATAGTAATTACCATCATTGGAGAATGTAAGTAGTTGAAGGGCATTTTTTTTAATGGAATGAATTAAATGGTTTGTGAAGGGACCAAATCCAACACTGGAAAGGTGTCCATTAAAGCATTAAGATGCATCATGGCTTGTATTGGATTCCAGATACTGGTGGCATTTCTGAATGTAAAACTAGGTCTGCACAGGTTGCCTCATCCAACTTCCTGTTACTGTATTCCCTTGTTTTCAAAATGTCACTTGGTCCACAAAAGGCAAATCCTGCTGGCTTTCCCTACCCCCACTCCCCCGACAGATATAGAACATGCTTTTGCTACTTATGGTCATGTCTGCCAGGTGCTGGACTCTTTATGCACACACAGATAGTGCAGTGTCAACAAAAAATGCTACACTGACATTTCCACCCCATCTCACCCACAGCAGCTCCCTCTCTCTCAATTACATGTAAGCTGTGCTCTGCCAGAATAAAATACATATTGTGCTCTTGCAAGATTCATTGTACTAAGGTCAGCTGGAACTTGTTGTCCTCGTTGCTTTGGAACAAGACAAAACTGACATTGCTATGATTTGTTGTTAAATAATCCAAAGCAGAAAAAGAGCATGACAATATATAAAAAGAATATGAAATATGCATGGGGGTTGGAGAGCGAGCGAGCAAGCAAGATTTAGCTGGAATTACTTTGCTGTTTATAATTTGTACATTCTGATCATTTCACAATCTAAACCTCAGACATCTGTGTGGATTATATCCAAGGGCTCAAAACCACCACCATCACAACATGTACACAACTAATTAAACTACTAACAGTTCGGGTAGTCTTTAGGTTTACTTCAAGTTTTTGTTTTCCAATTTAATGCGTTGTTTGCAACTTCTTGGATACCAATAGACCAGGCAGATATTTAAAGATCCCAATTAAGAAAAACAGATTAGTTTACTTGACACAACAAGTCAATAAATAAAAATAAGTTAATCAGCCCAAAAGACATGTAATGAAGCAAGGTAGAGAAAAAAGAGGGGGGGGCACGGAGAGAGAAAGATGCAGAATTGGAACAAACATGTTTGAAAGTCCCTCATTTTCAAAAGTTGTGGGTTTTGGTTGTTTAGACATGAGAAAGCCACATAGAAGGGGAAGTGGGTCTTTCCTTAGAATGACTGCTGATAAATCTAATCCTGAAGGACTGGAAATGAGGTAACAGAAATTTTGATGAAAATTATATACATGCACTGTGACAAGCTCATAAACACTGCCACTATGATAAGTTTTTCTAGGTTTTTTTTTTAAAAAAAAGACCTGGCACAACTATATAAGCCCAAACTCTAATTTTTACAGCCTTGGGTTTGGAGATCTGTCATTGGGAGATATAATGGAAAGAATAATTGCTTGGTAGCTGCACAAACATGAGATGTGTTGTCAGGCTACATTACAGAGGCTACATCTGGCTTCAGAAATGATTGATGCTGTCTCTGTATGCCATTTGAGACACATTTCCCCCCTCTGTGCAGCCAACATTCCTCTCTTTCTTGCATCTACCACAATTAATTAATTACTAACGAAGAGTGCAAATCTTCTCTCTCCCTACACTTTTTCTTTTGTTTTTAAACCCCTTCTTTTTTTATATACCTCTCTTTCTAACATGGTCACTCAGCATTCAAGAAGAGTACAGAAAGGTAAATCATGTGATTTCAATTTGAAATGAAAAGTCATGTCTGAATAACAGAACAGCACTCATTTCCTAATACTCTGGTTTTTACTACTTTGCATTCAACTGTGAAAAGTCTTTTAAAACTCCGAACAGCAGTAAAACTTGAATGAATTTTTGACCCATTATTGCATAGCGGGTGCTCTTTCCAAGTTGTAGTGACTGCCAAATTCTCCCCACCTAATATTTCCACTTTAATTGTGCCACTTGAGAAATTTACGTGCCTCAAAATATGGCATGAATCTTACGCTTATTGCAGTATCATTAGCAGCAACATTTAAGCAACATCTGTGTGCTATAGAACTAATTGAAGTAGCAGAAGTGGCAGCTGTAAATCCACAGGAAGATGGCAGTTTGCACCCAGCACTGCTGAGTTAGCTAGTAACCGTCAGCCTGTTCCTGCAATCTGCTCTCGAGTACTACGGTACAGGCAGACAGTGTCCAAAAAAATACAGCGAGTAGGCTAATGATCCTATTAACCACTTTGCTGCACCAATTTGGCTGTTTTTCCAGTTTCCTTGTTGCATTTCATTATATATTTCACCACGCCAGTAAAAAGCCCGCTACGAGGCACGTCTGACTTTCAACTAGTTACTGCAGTCCGAAGAAGCCCCCCACCTTTTGAAAACCAAGCAAAACTAAAAACAAACGCAAAAAAAAAAAACCACCTCCGTTGCTACTGATTCTGGTTTGTTAGCATTACTCATCTTTTAAAAATATATAAAGTATATGATTTCCTTGAAAAACAATGAACAAAACCAAGAAGGAGATGTCAGTATTTTAAGCATATTTTTTTCTCTTCATGAGGTTGCAGTACTCTAAAGTAGTTGGCATACACACAGACACACACTTTATCTCTGAATAAAACCATACTGTCATTATACTTGCTTAGAAAGGGAATCACTTTGGGTTTTTGGAAACTATTATTCAGCAATCTTAACCCCTCTTGTATCACACACTGGCATACTGACTATTATTGAGAGATCAACATAACCTAGAGAAGTTATCTCCCATATCTATTCCCTTTCTTTTCCATTTCCATATTGTGTCCTCAACAGAGGTTATACCACTGAATTGCAATATTCCTGGAAACAGCTCCAATTCCAGATTAGGTTTTGCAATCTTGTTGTTCTTTTGAAGGATCTTTGCTTGCATCAGGTGTTCTCAACCTTTTTAAGCCGGGGCCCGGATCATGCTCCTTCAGACATCTTTGGGGGCCAGATGGCCATTTTGTCTTTCCTACACCACATGTCACTTCCTGGTTTGGTGGAGGCCCTGGGGCCCCCACATAAAATGGTGCCATGGGCTGCTTCCAGCCCATGGGCTGCAGGTTGAGAATCCCAGGCTTACATGGTATTACATATCAAGTCTTGTAGTTTATAACCATTGTTCAAAATGGGCATTTGAGAGGGAGGACTAATTTTTCCTATTACACTCCCCCCCCAACCCCCCTCCAAATCCATGGGCAATCCCTTTGTCAAGAGGACCTTTCTGGAGTACTGAATCTCTATACTTTTTCCTGGACCACAGTGCTTCAGGAAGTTTATTTATTTATTTATTTTTAAATTTTGTATCACCGCCCCCTCGCCGAAGCGACTCGGGGCGGCTCACAAACAATGATATAAAAACTTTAAAACATCCATAATAAAATCATTTAAGTTAAGGGGGAGGGCTTTAAAATATTTCCTTTTACTGAGGCCCCAATTGAAACAAGTCTTCCTGAAGGATTTAACAAGAGGCCAGAAATATTACTTTGCTGCACTACAACTTTTAAAATGCCACTGGCAGAATGGCCACTGCTGGCTGGGATATTCGAGAACTTGTTGTTTAAAAAACAACAACCCAAAAACAGGCCAATTTTGATCATCTGTACCTACAGCATCTGTATGGTGATTTTCATTAGAACCACAACAAGAAGGGGAGGTTTAAAATCTCCCCTCCCAGCTTCCTTCTTCTTCTTTTGTGTCCAGATCAAACTTTGGATTGCCAAAATGAAGCCACTTTCTTGGCTTTGTCATTGGCCGAAATTAAGTCTTCATTGCTGCATGTTTCTGGTAGTAATCAGCAGACCAGTAAATAAGCCAGGTTCTGTATCTCTCCACATTCACAGAGCATGTTTTTACCTGCCAGTACTTCCCCCAAAGCATGTTGGTTGTACATTTAGGCACTCCAATCCTCAGCCTGTTCAGTGTCCTCCAAGTGACATTGGGGAGGTTGAGTTCCTCAGCTATATTCTCCTTTAATGTTATTCCTTATCCAGTGAGCTCCTTTCCTCTTCCTGGGACCTAAGGATGGTTACTGTTCCTTCAGCTACTTCAGCCATGCATCATTAAGAGAAATACATTGTGTCATGTGTGTTTTGCCCTTCCCTTGGTGGGCCTGGGGGAAGAGAATGGTGCATCAAACAGAGGGGGCTTTCACTCTCCTTAGGATTGCTAGATCTCAAGGCATTGGTCAATGTCACAGGGGATTTTTTTTCCTTCTTCAGGCCTCCACATTTGCTGGCAAATGTCAGGATTGACTACGGAAGGAGAGAAAAAAAGAGTTAATACCTGGGCACCTTTCTCCTCCTCACTCTCCAGCTTGACAAGGAGATGTTTCTATGTGTGACGCACAGATGGTATTTACTGAGGAGGTAATGCACAAAATCCATATTTTTTAAAATTGCTGTCCCATGCATGCATACATCCAAGAATGTGCATGTTTGAACCTTGACATCACAAGAGCACACCCATTTATCTCAGGTTTGGGAAGTGGCTGGGTTGGCAACTATCCCTCTGTGTCACACATGGAGCAGACAGGCAAGTCTTAAGAAAGAAAGGATTTCAAAATGTGGCTGACTTATTTCACACTATACAAATCATAGCAATATGTTACTTATAAGGCCTGAAATTGCTGCATTGCCAATTCAAGGGGAGAGAGGAAAAAAGAGGTAAGTGGATTTTTGTTTTAAAAAGCATCGCAGAAATATTGTCTGGTTTTATAGATGCTTTATTAGTCAGCATTAATCTCTATTCTGTGAATCTGCTTTCCCTAATAAAATACAGAATAGCTAGAAAACTCTGAAGGGGGCTGAATTACTTCAAAGCAAATCCTACTGTAAGTGTAGCTAGCGCCTTAAAGACTGCCAGGGCTTCGTTCTTTACTCCCCCGCCAATGCATTCTCAATGCCAAATGTATGAAGCATAACAACAAATAAATATGTGGCCTATTAAGGTTTACAGACTTGGTGCGCTTTTGCTTTTAATTCCAGAGTTTCTGTCCTCTTTTGTGCTGGTGCTGGTTGGATGCCTTTTCACTCTTTGCTTGGCCCTTAGACAATTATGTAACTGGTATCTTTAGAAGCATTCAAGTGTGTTGGAAATACACAAAAGAAGACCTCTTTCAATATATGATGACTGGTGTGTTTGCCAGCAACCCAACTTCATTAGAAAATTGGCACGTCTGCTCAGCTACCATGTGACACCGTTAACTGTGGATATTTGTTGCCTTAATGCGCAAGTACTCAGGGACTGAACTGATAAGGGAAAAACTCTTCCAAATCTGCTGAACTACACGCTTAGGGTGGCACAGAGCCTTGCAATATTGAAAATCAATAGTCATGTGACAGTTTAAAGATCAGAGGTTTCTTGAATTAACTTTCTAGTACTAAATTACCAGCCTCTGCTTTATTTTATAAGTGTCAAGTATATGTTTTAGATGGTACAGCTAAAGATCTTCTTGACAAACAAACACGATTATGAAACAGGCAGTAGCAGTTGAAGAATTATAACATTTAACATTGATTATTTCTTTATTTCATTAGAAATTTGGAGAGTTTTAAAACAGTGGCATACAGTAAAGCTTGACCTGTTTGCTAATAAAGATAATCTAAGAACAATATAACTGGTCTCTCGGTTACTAGCAGGTGTTTCTGATTCTCTTTCCCAGTTTGACCTTCATTCCATTGTGAATTATGGTGAACCAGTGTTTTGTTGCCTGCTCTTTAGTACTAATTGATAGTACTCCTGTAGCAGTGATTGTGAACCTTTTAGAGACTGAGTGTCCAAACTGCAACCCAAAACCCACTCTGTGCTGGGGGGAGGGAGGAAGCACTCCCATTGGGCTGCTGGGCAGAGTGAACTCTGTGCTGGGGAAGAGGAAACACTGCCATTGGGCTGCTGGGCAGAGGGGCAGGGCGAACTCTGTGCTGAGGCAAAGGCATGCATGCCCACAGAGAGGTCTCTTGTGCCCCCTCGGCACATGTGCCATAGGTTTGCCATCACTGTCCTATAGAAATGTGTCTAGCTGGATATAGGGCTGCCACAATTCCTTCCCACAAACCCGGGACAGAAGTAAAGTGGACGTATCCAACTCTAGGGTTCAGTGCTCATCTGTTTCAAAACCGAAGAGCCAGTGCTGTCTGCTTCTGCAGATGGATTCCGTGGACATGTGGCAGGCATGACTAGATGCAACATGCGAGGGACATACCTGTCAAGTTTTGGGAAATTTCTGCCAAATAAGGGAAATTTTCTGACCAAAACAGGAAACTGGACAGCTATGCTTATCCTGTGCCTCCAGTCTAACTCCAGTCTAATTGCAGTTTAACTAATACGGGATGACGGCGGGAAAGAGTGTAAAATACGGGGGTTTGACAGAAATTTCCTGAAACTTGACAGGTATGGTGAGAGAGTGGGAGTTTGGGGCAGGAGAGAGAGAGAGAGAGAGAATCTGAAAATCCAGCGGATTTAAGGTTTGGCATCAAGGCTTCGAAGTGGTCCCTATTTATCTACTTGCCATTTCTTGCTTTCAAACTGCTAGGTTTGCAGGAGCTGGGACAGGGACGGGAACTCATTCCGTCCTGTTTGTGTAACGGCTGCTGCTACGGAAAGGCACCCCCCCTCTTTCTTCCTTGTTCACCAAGCTGCTGCTGCTGCCACCTGCTGGTAGTTCCAATAGAAGTGCAAGAAAAATGCTGGCTTTTTTCTTCCAAATCAAGTGGTTTGAAAACCGTGAATCTTCAATGTTTTTAATGGGACTGGAAGGGACAGTTATAAAACGTGAAATTCACAGTTTTCCATGACATATGGCAACTCTAGCTGGATAGCATTATACCATTTTAAAATACTGATTTAATTCTCAAACAGAATTTTGGAAGTCAGTCCCTTCTCCCCACCCCAACCCATAATTATCAGAATCTCCCACTCCAGTGTGAAAACAGCTGAAACAAATACTTTTCAGTGTTTTGTCCCTAATAAAAAAAGAGATTCTTTTTGTGCCCCAATATACCTTTAGATCCTGGAAGAATCATTGCACCTGTGAATAGTCTCAGATTATCTATGGTTACATCTTTTGCTCACTGGGGCAAATAAAAGAACTCATTTTCACTTAGCATGTGATTGAGTAATAATAATTGTGTGCCATTAAAATAATTCCAATTTAATGTAACCTTTTATAGAATTTCTTAAGTATAGAGAATACAGAAGTGGTTTTACTATTCCCTTCTTCTGAGGGTGCTCTTGGACTGTGTCCAAGGCTGGGATGAAGAATGGGGAATCAAACTCCCAACCTCTGGCTCCACTGTCAGGTACCCCAATGCATTGAACTGTCTAGCACGTGCAGTTAAGCAATAAGATGAGCATTCTGTGAACCTATAAATCTTAATTGTGTTGTTGTGCAGCCTTTTTCCTAAGAGAAAGATTACAGCTTTTGGGTTACTTTGTGGGAGCATTGCCGAAGGAGAAACTTTGTTTCGAGGCTTGGAATCCAGCTACAGAAGAGCGAACTGCAGCCGAGGTCACTGCTTTACTCCCACACACCTTACCCAGCTTCAAGGTCATACTGTTCCCCAAAACCAGATAAGGGTGTTTTCGCATGGGAAGCCAAAGTCTCGTGACAAAGGGCTTTGCTACGTTAATTTTAACTGCGACATCAGTCACAGATTGCCATTTCCTTGCGAACCTGGACCAGGCTTTCTTGGGCCAACTTTGCGAAAGCATACCCTTCTCGGCCTCGTTTGCCAAAGCACCGGGGTTTCTCGACTGTGCGGCACCTGTGGGCCTCTGGATCAGAGGGAGACAGGAGCACGCCGGCCGAAGAACCAACTTCAATACCTTAAACCAGGTGAAAAAAATAGACCATATATAAAAAAATATATGGCGGGAGGAAATCCTTTTGCATATGTAGAAACAAAAAAGCAGGTGATAGTTAGAATATGTACCCATATAGTTACCTTGAATGTTTCCTTTCTTTGTTGTTGTTCAGTCGCACAGTCGGTTCCGACCCTTTGCGACCCTATGGACCATTGCTCTCCAGGCGCCTCTGTCCTCCACCATCCCCCTCAGCCCTCCCAGCTCTGTGCCCATTGTGTCTACAATGCCATCTAGCCATCTCATCCTTGGCCTCCCCCTTCTTCTTTTGCCCTCCACCTTTCCCAACATCAATGCCTTCTCAAGTGAATCCTCCCTTCTCATTTGATGTCCAAAGTATTTTAGCTTCATCTTTACTATTTGACCTTCCAGTGAGCATTACCCTAGCTTTTCCCTATAAGGACTGTGATACGATGCATATATTCTTCAAAGTTTATGTGCCTGGAGAAGGTATTCTTTCAACCATCTGGAGTTAGATAAATCTCTCCTGCAAAAACATACAAACACACTTAGTCTTCTTAATCAAGGCTGTTTAAGCCAAATAGAATTTGAGGAACGTCCAAGGTATGCTCTGCCTTCTTCCTGTGAGTGCACATGTTTAGGACAAAAGAAAGCTAACATTGTATCCTAGAAGAAGCTGTACTCAAAACAATGGTTGTAACTTACTGCTGGATTTCAGCCAATGTTGCCTTGATGAAAGATGCACAACTGAGGATCATCAGGAAAATCCTCAAATGTGAAACCCTCCTAGTTGTCCCATAGTCGCCACAAGCAAGTTCTAACAGATATATAGCTAGAAATACAAACGGGGGAGGGGGGAATATCACAAAATCTCAGGAATGCAGCTGTCCTGAGAAATATTTTCATATGGAGAAGACTATCCTTCCCTCTGCAACCCAATTCCTTCAGTACTGCCAGCAGTCATCTTGGTGCTGAGCCCATTCCTAAAACTTGTCTGCCAAAATCCAACAATAACGTGCAGGTCATAACCTGCTGGAAATCTCACTTGACAATAGAGTATGCTTTCCAGTTATCCATGTCTTTGGAGTATGACCACAATATGGTCTATGATAGTGATGGTGAACCTTTTAGAAACTGAGTGCCCAAACTGCAACCCCAAACCCACTTATTTATCAAAAAGTGCCAACACAGCAACAGGGGTGGGAGGAAATGCTCCCATTGGGCTGCTGGGCAGGGAGACAGGGCAAACTCTGTTCTGGGGGAGGGAGGAAGCTCTCCAATTGGGCTGCTGGACACAGGGGCAGGGTGAAGACTGTGCTGGGGGAGGGAGGAAGTGCTCCCATTGAGCTGCTGGGCAGAAGGGTGGAACAAATTATGTGCTGGATTGACTGCACAGGTGTCCACAGAGAGGGCGTCGAATGCCACCTTTGGCATGTGTGCCACAGGTTTGCCATCACTGGTATATGAGTTGAATAGCTGTGGTGAGGAAGAAGAATCTTCTATAGTAGCTCACCAAATCTCAGAATGTAATTTTTAAAAAGGAGCATCTTGTGTTGCTCTCCACTTTGAGACAAGCGACTTGCAAGATCTTTAAGTGGCCAAGCAAAATACAAAACTTTGAAAGCATGAAAATATGAAAGACTCAATAATACTTCCCACGTAGAACTAACAACTAAATTGGGGGTCGCAATTCCCTACCACCACCAGGAGTGACCACCAATTGGTCACTTACAATGGTATTTCGCTTAAAGAGCAAACTCGCTTAAAGAGCAATCCCGTGGAATGCATTACGCTCTTTAAGCGAGGTACCACTGTATTTGTTATCCTGGAATTGACTAGTTTTATTATTTATAATTAACTACGTCCATGTTCTTGAAACCGTCCATTTTCTTACGTGTAGAACTTTGAATGTATCCTTGTTAAATGTCACTTGTTTTTCAGCCTGGAGCCTGGGCCATTTTGTTCCATCTAATCTATTTAATTTTATCATTCTCAGATTTGATAAGCATTCACTGTACCTTCTCATCAAAGTCATTAATAAAAAGACAGCTTGTTACCTTCTCCAATCTGAGATGGAGCCATTGATAAACACTCCCTGAATACAATTCTGTAACCAACTATGTATTTACTGGACAGTTTTTCCTTTCTAGCCCAGGCTATCTTGCTAATCAGAATGTAATGTGACAATATTTACTGAAGTCAAGCTACGTTATGTCTACAGCATTCCAGAGTCTACCAGAGAGGCTACCTGATCAAAAGGCGAATATGGTTAAGTCTAGCTGGATTTGTTGTCAACAAATCCGTGTTGGCTTCTAGCTATTACTGCATTATTTTCAAAGTGCTTGCAGAATGACCATATAATTTGCTCCAGAATTTTCCCTGGTGTTGATATTAGGCTGACTGGTCTGAAGTTCTCAGGTACCTTCTTTGTGCCTTTTTTGAAGATAGGAATAACATTAGCTCTCCCCTATTCATCTGGCACTTCACCTGTCTTCTATGATTTCAATAAAATAATGGACAGTGGTTCTGAGAATTCTTCAGTTAGTTTCTTCAATACTCTTAAGATGCAGTGCATCAGGCCCTGGAGACTTGAACTCATTCCAAGTAATAGAGCATTCCTTGTTTATCGATCTCAAGTTGAAACAGATGATTGGTAAGATGTGAAAATTCTGGTTGGTTAATAAATTCTACTGTAACATTTTTCTTATGTAATCTGTGGGAAGGAGCTTCTGTCTTCTGGAGCTTCTTCTAAATCCTGGTTTGGTTTAAACATTTCAGTATAGAATTAATGTGTCATTATGACAATGAGAGAAAGATCATAAATACATTAAAAGACTATTTTTAAGGTTATGAAGTTTGGGATTTTATATTTGCTGTTTCAGGCATTGAGAACATGCTTTGGATGTTTCCTCACCCACTCTTAGCCTTTTGTGCAATCATGGTATCTAGATATGTTTCATTCATGAGACTTGCAATTTCAGTCTTTCTAGCTAGTTCTTAAAAAAAAAAATCACAAGCATTGAGATTAAATTGTGTTGCCGATATTTGAGAGAAGACAACAACACAGGTGACAAATAGCCCAAATATGAAACATGTGTACAGTGTTGAATATTACAATTGACCTTTTAAAACTCTACTTTCCATGGCAAGAGGAGTCTATGAACTCCATATTTCTCTATTGCACAATCACTATATAAAAAGATCCTTTAAAATACCCTTGATGTGATGTTTAAGAAAGAGAAAAAATTTATAGTACAGAATTAATTGAAGATATATTCTTTTAAAAAATGTTCTGAAATATTATTCCTATATGAAGTAGAGATGCTCATTATCTTAAGTCAGTATAGAATCATTTATTAATCCTTTACTGGTTACTTGCACTTATATTCTACCATAGCAGAGTAAACAAAACAAAATCAAAAAAATCAAAAATGTTGTGATGCTTTAAAGACTAACTGCTGTATATTAATGTTAGCTTTTGTGGATCAAGTCCACTTCGACAGACATAGGAGACAAAGTGGTCTTGATCCATGAAAGCTAACATTAAAATACAACAGTTAGTCTTCAAAGTGCCACAATGTTTTTGATTGTTTTGTTTACTCTCTGATATGCTTGAAACACAGTCGAACATGGTGACTATTCAAAAAATCAATGATATTCCAGCGATTCTCCATTAAACTCAAGGTGGGTTCTCCCCTCTTTTTATCTGCCTAACATCCCTGTGGGAGCAGATCAGGATGAGAGATTGTAACCAAGTGAGTCTATTAGCCAAGTGTGAATTGAAACCTTAGTCAGTATGACTGAGCCCTGGTCCAGTACAATAAACCCTGCATTGCATTGACCAAACCCACCTGATAATCCTATCTAGAATAGATCCATTGGATCAATGATCAACACTGTTAAAATTTTCATTCGGCCAGTGGGATGGCATATAAATGCAAGCAATAAATAAACAGAAGTTTGCTGCTAATGTTAGAATTGGGGGATCCAGACAGAAACATTCCAAGCTCTGGTTTAAAAAGGCAGAGATCACTTAAAATTTTATCTTCTGAACAATTATAGTATGCTTATTTAATCTTCCTCCTAACACAATGTCCATCACTGAAGTCTGTGCCCTTTCCAAAACTGCTAGTAGAGATAGACGTACGACATGTATCATATTCTTCTCTTACTTCCTCTAGTTAAAATAGTTGTCCTGAAGGAAGGTGACAATGAAGACCACAAGAATGGCATGGTGGAAAGGACTAAAATATATTCCTGCCAAGGATCTGATCAGATCCGAAGACCCCTGTACTGGCTTTATAGTGGCTGTCCCATAAAAACCATTGAGAGATCTGGTCGAAGACTTAGAGGTCATACACTCTATCTGAAAAGCAAAGCACCTGTATTACAGTCAGTATACACAGCTACATTTCTGCTACTCCTGTCTATAGCTGAGGGAGTGACTTTCTGCATCTTGAGACATCGTTGAGCACTGAAAAATGTAACCTTGCATTTAGGATACCCAGTGTATCTTGTAGATAGATTGAGGGGCTGGAGCTCAGGGTTAAAATCCCTATTTGGCCATGGAAACTCATAGGGGAGGTAACATTGGAGAAATAACTTCCTAAATGTCTCTTACCTTGAAAACCTTGTGAGGGTTGCTATAAGTCAGTTCTCACCTGATGACATACTATACATGTGCACATGGCACAGCCCTATAGTTATATCTATATGTAAAGAAAATGGTTGTCTGTATGGTTGTCTTGTGCGATTTGTACATGGCTGGCATTCTTCTTTCCACACAGAAGTGGTTTTTACAGAAGTTCATTGACAACTTGCAGGAAGCCGATGAAGCTCTAAATGTTTAAGAAAGCCTTTCAGCAATAATTGCTCACTTGATGTTTTTTAGACCATTCTTAATAATGCGATTGCTTTCACGTTGTGGTTTCTGCTCTTTTTATGTGTTATGCTACCTTGTAAATTATATAGGTGTTTTCGATCATTTGCTTATTTATTGAATTGACATAAAACATCTAGAACTGTTCAGAAATAAGCCAGGATATAAACGTTTGTGTAGGGGTTGGTGGCGTTTTTTATTTTTAAAAAAGCACAATGCTGAATGACGTGAACATTTCAAAATGGCAAGCTTTGTTTCAGGAATATCATTTGCTGTTTCACATACATGAACCATTGTGCAAAACAACTCTGTGGTACTTGAGTTAATTCGAATGGAAATGTCAAGTTTTCACAGCCTATGATTAGAGGTAAGTACCCTGCTATTATACAGTAGTTCTGTCAAGTAGACTGGGCTGAGTACATGTCACGACCTCTTCTCTGCCAATGCGTCTCTCTCTCTCTCTCTCTTTCTGTCTCTCTGCTCACAGAGAGGCTCACAACCCCCACGTTTACTGCTGCAGCTTACAATGAACAAAATCAGAAACAGGACTACACTATGAACAAAATCAGCAACAGGACCACACTTTACGATAAACACCAAGGCCCAGTTTGGATAAACACATTGTTATATCCTTGAGTGAATGATTCTTCACTTATTGAAAGTCCCCTGGATTATGATTATGGATGAACAAAAATTGTTTCATTTTTTATTTCAACTTGGCAAAAGAAAAAGAAAGAAAAGCTAATAACAGGCTGCAGCTTCATCAATTCCATGAAAAGTGTCTTCTTCTTAGTCATAGAGGCTTCCTAGACAACGTATTTGCAAAATTTCCAATAAAATGAAGATGCAGTACACATATATAGATCCATTGATATAGAGAGCCACAAGCCGCCTTCTCTGTGTTTAGTTTCTCACATGGAGAATCATGTGTCTGAAGAGGAGAAACTCTGGCTTAGGTGTTGAGTCTATTTGTGAGCAAGCACCCAGATTTCCCCAGCTCTTGATTGTATATCGAGTATACACATGAACAGGAGGTCTTGGTCTTCATATTTATAACAACTGAAGAGGTGGCTATGCGATATAATTTCACATTAATATAGAAATATGAGCTGGAAAGAGTCAGAAATGAGTCTACATCATGGAGTAAGGAAGTTGTAGTTGTGGGCTATGATGACTCTACCTAAGATCTACACAGTCTTCTTCATGAAAGCAAAAATAAGCTGTGTGGCCCATCCATAAAATCAAACAAATTCAGAAGGAAGGCGATACCTTTTATAGGATCACTTAAAAAATAAATCATTTCAAGCTTTCGTGACTCAAAGGTCACTTCATCAGGCATACTTTCATGGCATGATGTTTAAGCCAGTTTGATTTGCCTAGGTGTTCCATGGGAAAATAGACATGAAAGGATCTCAGTGGCATTGAGTCAGAATGAAGTACAATGAAGATGAATTGGAAACCGAAAACTAATTCTATCATACATATTTAAGAGCACCTGGGAAAGGGGCTACAGCTGGATGTGGATAGGGGGCTCTAGATTGTCTAAGGAGCTATCATCTTTGGTACTTGATGGGGCTCTTTTGCCCCAGACAGCCCCAGTGCGCAATCTGGGGGTCCTCCTGAACTCACAATTCCTGCTCCAGGAGCAGGTGGCAGCTGTGGCCAGGAGGGCTTTCTTGCAGGTTTCTGTGATTCACCACTTATGCTCATTTCTGGACCAGGACTCCTTGCTCATGGTCACTCATGCACTGGTCACCTCCTGGCTGGACTACTGTAATGTGCTCTACATGGGGCTGCCCTTGATGACCATCTGGAGGCAGCAGCTGGTCCAGAATGCTGCTGCCTGTACGGTGATGGGGTGTGGACGGTATACATGCACCTCATCCTTGTTGCAGGAGCTGCTCTGGTTACCGGTATGCCTCTGGGTGCAATTCAAGGTGCTGATTATCACCTTTAAAGCCCTACATTACCTAAAAGACTGCATAGCCCTTTGGTTATCTGCCCATCCCACGAGAGCAGACCAGAGGGGGTTTCTAAAGGTACCATCTGTTGGAGAGGTTTACCTCTCCAGTACGTGAAAGAGGGCCTTCTTGGTATCCACCCCGGCCCTTTGGAACCTCCTGCTATGGACCTTCGTCTTCAGCCAGAACTGCTAGTTTTTAGGAAAGGGCAGAAGAAGTGGCTAGCCCAGCAGGTGTGGGGAGCTGATAGAGGAACAGCTGCCCACTGTTGACTGATTTAAACATGCAAAGTGATGTGCAATTGGATTGTGAGCCGCCTGGTGAGTGGGCAGCCATACAGATCTAAATAATAAATAAACAAAATAAAATAAACATATAAAGCTGGCTGGGAGGTGAGGCCTTACCTAACTCAAAGTGAATTCAGGGCCAGCTCCAGTAACCTTGGCAATGTTGGGAAGAGGTTCCTGTCCCCGAGAGACTGAGCTCATTAACACATGTGCCAAATCCCTCCAAATGCCTGGCCTCTAAAATTAGTGGACAGGCAGAAAGAAGGAAGGGAAGAGTTAGCATGTATTGACATTGGCCTTCAGTATTTGGTCATAAATTCTGTCAAAATGTTGACATAATGTAATTACCATTCTCAATGACAATTCATAATTTATGGCTTGTTCGTCTATTTTTTTGTAGAAATTTTGAAACACAAATAATTTTTCCAAAAAACATTTCCTAACATTTATTTTTTTCAAGTAACAATTCATGTCCAAGATCAAGTTGTGTCATATGAACTCATCTTGTGATGCCATGGAATTAAACCAGTTAGTTTTAGGTAGATATTTGGCAGAAATAATTTTGGGGACAAAACCTACTTTTGAAATGGATCTTCGTGCAGTGCACGTAGCAGAAGAGTAGATGTTACAACACGACTTAGTCTTTGGTATTGGTTTTATATGTGCTCTATCTTGGGTAAATCAGTCAACATTACAGCTGGGATCAATTTGCTTAAAACTGAAGTGTAACTGCCATCTCGTTTATATCAAAAGTAAAGTGTTGGGGCTATAGCATACAGACAATTATACATTACTTTGGATTGTAATATTTAGATTTGTGTCATTTCTCATCCAAAGTAAAAAGCACCTCTAAATAAATGAGTGATCTCATGCTACATATTTTATAGGCTGTGTACTTAGCAAGATCCATCTATATTTGCATGTGCGAATATGCTCATGTTATCTTCAATCTCCTGTTGCATATTTAGAAAGCTGCAACTTTAATGTCTTCCGACCCACATAGACTGAGTGAACAATTAGGGCTGCATTGCACAAAACCCAGTTCAATAAGCTCCACATTAATTCTGGAAGCGCAAGCTTTCCAAATCGGTTACTGATGTTTGCTCTTCTCAGCAAACAAGTGGAAATGTCTCAATAATGCACCCTCTAAAATGGCCAGGCACTACCTTTGCACAGCACTCGAGGGGTCGCATTGGCAGCTTGCCAACAGCCTGAGAATGGCACCCAATTAGCACCGTACATTTACATAATTTACTCTGGATTTTGAAATGTACAGGTTATGTTTAAACTTGATATTTACACTGAGGGCACTAGACTTGCACCCATTATTTTACAAAGCATACAGAAGCTAGCATAGCAATTCTCCGGTGGAACTAAATTCTTTGGCCTCCTTTCTGGGCCAACAAGCTTCCTTGGATGTAACAAAGTCTGTAGAAATAGATCTCAGTTCATCGTGACATCACCTATTCTCTTTCTCCAAAGTGATATGAACTTGTGACTCCAATGACAGCCAGAACTGTTTCAGTAGCAAAGGAGCACCTGCCAAACACAACCAGGGATTTGAGTGACTGCATTAAATGATGATAGAGAAGATTCTTGCTGAGGAACAACAGTAACTGGAAAACTAATTTTTGATCATTCTTGCATATAATTTCAAAAATATGGTTCAGCATCTGTAAAATGTACAAGGTCCCAGTCATCCCAGACCTTATTCCAGGTCAAGCAGACATTTCCTTGAATACACAGACTCAAGGGTATATATACACTTATAACTCCCATGAACAGTTAGAGGAACATAGTCTCAAAATGCTTAATTTTCAAACAGGCAGCAACTAAAACCACTAATCCATTTATCAACTTATCCACATAGCAGAGTTTTTAAATAAAAAATAAAAATTAATCTAAAATTGCTTAAAGAGGGATTTTATTCCCTGCCCCATCTTAAAATATGAATAAGTCATTTAGAATTAGATTAGTTGTGGGACTGGGTGGGGAAGAATCTGGCTTGGGAGATTGGTAATGGGATACAAAGCCCTTCAGCTCTAGGTCACTAGTTCAAATCCAGAACATGTTCATGGTGATGGAAAATCACTGTTGACTGTAATTTAACTGTGTAGTCTATTTAGCTAGTACTAATGGATAGATACATATACAAGTGACCAAACTAGATGATGGATACAGACATCTAGTTATGGCATTGAAATATATACACATACTTTATGCATGCAAAACCAAACAAAGACATAATATTATACTTCAAGTTAAATTTACTTTTCCACCATCCAGAGGATGCAGGGCTTGTCCCAGTATGGTCAATATTTCCCAGTATGGTCACCCCTACATGGTAGTGGGCCAGGTTACCTAAGAGACTGTGTCACTCCAAGAATGTATGTCTGTCCAACCAGGGCTCTCTAATGGTACCATCAGCTAGAGAGGCTCACCTCTCTAGCACACGAAGGAGGGCCTTCTCTATGTCCGCACCGGTCCTATGGAACCTCCTGCTGATAGAGCTAAGGTTACAGACAGAATTTTTGCCATTCAGGGAAGGTCTGAAAACCTGGCTGGCAGGCCAGGTGTGCGACCCCGATGGGAATGTGGCCCCTGCCCACTGGCTTATAGCCTAATCCAGTTTAGTGATCCCTTCCCCTCCCTTTTTTATTGATAGGGTTGGGTGAATTTAACTAAGTGGTTTTATCTGTTTTATCTTTTGTATATTTTTATGCTAGTTTTATTGAAATTGTATAATGTGTTTTTAGATTATGCTATTGAACCGCCCTGAGTCAGGTTGTACCTGAGTGGGTGGTATAGAAATTCGAAAATTAAATTAAATTAAATTAAATTAATTTTCCTTATAACTTCTAATAATTTATTTAGTGACTTAGCTGGCTAGCTTTACTAAGTACTGGCATAGCAATGACCTCCCAGGAAGTTTTCAACTAATACTAAACCACTAGTCCAAAAACAAACAAAAATCCCAGAGAGAAGTTCTCACTGATAGATTAAATAGTTCTACCCTAGCAAACCCTAACATGGTGTGGAAGAGATATTAAAAGTAAAACAATGGAGAAAGAATTGAGAAGTTGACAAAAACTGGCAAACAGAAGAGGTGTAGGGGAGAGGGGAGCATAGGAAAAGGACTATTACCGTTAATGTAGCATTAGAACAACAACAAAAAAAAAAGAGAGAGGAAGTGATTAGGCTTTGTTCATCCAGTCAGTTTAAAGGATTTTTTTTTAAAAAATAAAATAAATCCAAGAGCTATCCAAACGGGTGTATCTGTGCAGTAATAAATAGCAGCAGCAGTTGGAGGGATGAATAAAGGAGAACTAAGGAACCAGAAGAGGTAGCTCTTTTGTTGCTGTTCTTATTTTGAATTTCCCGTTTAATATGATTGATTGATCAATGGTTTTACAAAGCTCTCTTCACTATAAAAGATTAAAGATTATCTCAAGTCCTAGCATTCCACCCTGCCTGGCTTCAACAATGAGGGTGGGGAGGTGGTTCTTATCCAAGCCTAAAAAGTATTACTCTCTGTCATTTTGTCTCCTGTTTTAGGATTTCCAGACACACTTGTGGTTGTGGCTCCTACTCCAGCCAGTGTGGAATTTAGGATGAAAAAAGAAAGCAGAACTTGGGTGGGTGGCAAAAAGATGGTACAAATTGACCCGATCTGGAACGATCCTGCAGCCAAGCCAAACCAAACCCAAAAGAAATTATGTCTAACACTTTTGGTGCAAGCTTTTGTGAGCTATAGCTCATTTTTTCAGAAGCCAGACATTTGAAGAAGTGGCCTACAATTGAAAAACTCCAGAGCAAAATATACCTTGTCAGCCTTTTAGGTGCTTCAAGTCGCTTTGTAGTTTTCCTTTAAAATGCACCACTCTACCCCAAAATTTCCTAAGTGCCTTCTTATGGGAAAAGAAAAGGTTAATGGGTTCAATGGCATATATGCTTTCCTGACTCCTGATGTTTAGCCCTTCCCTCACAGAACAACTAGTCATTGGAGAGCTGCACAACGGACATTGCTCCCTGTAACTCCTGCTTCTTTTATATGCTTAGACCACAGCACATTAACTTCTTCCTTTCCCACAAGAAAGTACTTTGAGAATTTTGAGGATATAGTGATGCTTCCCGCCCCCCCCACCCCCCGGCCAGTGGCGAACAGGGGGCTTTGGCTGTAACTGATCACACCCAGGCAAATCTCAGCAGGTGGGTCCTCATCCTGGGGGTGGCGGTGCACTGTCATTATTGTAGTGGCTGAGGTCTGCTGGGGATCGAGCATGTGCAGTATAACCCTAACAGCTGCGGATCCTGAGGAAGCAATAGTCTTTGTCTCAGGGAGTAAGGAACATGAAGATCAGTGCACCTGAAGCAGTGGCAGCATCTGCACGGAGGCGCTAAGAAGGCAGCTCCTTCACTGTGCTAGGGTGCTGAGGGCCAATCATCCGCACACTCAAATTTAACTGATTAAAAGAACACACAAAGAAGAACCGAAAGGAGAGATCCCAATGGAGATCCTTTGTTGAATCCTCTACACCAGTGTTTCCCAAACTTTAGTTTGTGGACTTCAATTCCCAGAAGCCTAAGTCTATTCCCCAAAGCACTGGCCAGCCAGTGTACTGACTTAGGCTTCTGGGAACTGAAGTCCTTCATGGGGCGTGTGCCCCACTTTGGGAACCACTGCTCTACACCATAATGTAGGAGAGGAGAGGAGAGGAGAGGAGAGGAGTTGAGTAAGTAAGTAAGTAAGTAAGTAAGTAAGTGATGCATTTTGCCAGAAGGTGTTGAAACACTAATGACAAGTAAATCACCCCACCAGTAAAGGTAGCCCTTGCTTGAAAGCCAGTCATATCCAACTCTAGGGTTCAGTGCTCATCCATGGACATGTGACTAGACACTGGAGTGTACAGAACGCTGTTTACCCTCCCACCAAAGTGATACCTATTTATCTACTTGCAATTGCTTGCTTTCAGATTATTAGTTTGGCAGAAGCTAAGACAGAGATGGGAGCTCACTCTATCGTGTAGCACTCTGGTCTCAAACTGCTGACCTGCCAACCTTCCAGTCATCAAGTTCAGTGTCTTAACTACTAAGCCACCACAGTCCCTATCACCACCAGTACCTCTGTTAATTTTATTTTCGCCTGGAAAGATGAGACATGGTTCTTTCTTACAACCTTTAGGACTTTCTATAAAACTTTATGGCTGGTGGGAGATTAGAATCTGGTTCTTTACAATCCAAGTCCAGCATTTTGGCTATTCAATTGCACAGGTCCTGCCATTAGCAATTGGCAACATATCTGAATGAATAATCTTGATTGGTTAATTCTAAAATGTTGGTTTTTGGGTTCACTTTGTGGAATTGGGGGGCATTTCTCAATCTTTCTTGGAGTATAATAGAATCTTAAGTGTTGGTAATGAAAGGTTTGTGTAACTAGCTGTGTCTAATTGCAGCTCATTGATAAGGTCCCAAAAGACACATTTTGGTTGTCTCTCTGGCCATGTATCCAATTCCATGACTCAGATGTGCTCTGATATCTCATCAGCTACTCTGTGGCCAACGTATACAATCTCCATGTAAATATCAAAGGATTCTCACCATTTTTTTAAGAACAGAAAAGTAATATATAGAAACAAGATACTCTTAAAGTAATCAGTAATATTTCCAAGTGTAATGGCTAATGCTAATCAGTAGCAGGAAAGGGGAGAGTCTTACCTTGAAAACGAAGAGGCTCCCTCCTGGTTAGACCATAAACTGATGGTAAGTTGCCCATCTACTTAAATTCCAAGATCTGACCTACAATACCTAGATTTTTCCCCAGTTTCTCCCTAATGTAACAATTCTTCTATCTGTTCCAGCTGCTCTTTTAACTATCAGAGACAATATCCGCAAGCTTTTATTTATTTATTTAATCATATTTCTAATGCCGCTGAGGAAACTCCGGGCAGCTCACACATACAATAAAAGCCCACAAACATTTAAAAAACATTAAAAAATTAAAATCATTTAAAGTTAAAAGTTTTAAACTTTTCTTTAAAAATAGCTTCCAGTGCCACATCCTGAGCTTCAAGAACTGACCGCTCAAACAAGCCAGCCCAAGGTGGCTATCTCCCCAGCCACCCCCTACACCCACTGGGCAAGCCAGGTCTTAAGGTCCCTGCAAAAGGGTAAAATCTCTGCCTGGAGATGAAGTTCAATTGGCAGGAGGTTCCACAGGGCTGGAGCAGACACAGAGAAGGCCCTCCTTCTTGTGCTAGAGAGGCGAGCCTCTCTAGCAGATGGAACTATGAGAGAGCCCCTCTGGTCCACTCTAGTGGGACGGGCAGATGTCCTTGGGGTGATGTGGTTTCTTAAGTATCCTGGCTCACTACGATGTAGGGCTTTAAAGGTAAATACCAGCACCTTGAATTGCACCTGGAGGCACACTGGCAGCCAGTGCAGGTCCCGAAGCAGTGGAGAGGCACAGGTATAATGCCCGCACCCCATCACCACCTGAGCTGCTGCATTCTGGACCAGTTGCAGCCTCCAAATGGTCATCAGGGGCAGTCCCATGTAGAGCGCATTACAGTAATCAAGTCTGGAGGTGACTAAAGCGTACGTGATCATGAGCAAGGAGTCCCGGTCCAGGAGTGGGTGTAACTGGTGAATCACTTGAAGTTGTGCGAAATCCCTCCTAGCCATGACTGCCCTGAGGTCTCCCTGATTACGTGCCGGGTCTGTCTGCGGCAAAGAAGCCCCATTCAGAACCAAAGATTGTAACTCCCGTGATCCACATCCACTCAGTCATGCCAGGATTAAGTTGTAACCCATTGTCCCCCATCCAGACCCCTACAGCCTTCAGACACCTGGATAGGACTTCCACTGCATCACAAGGATCACCACGGGTGAGATGTACAATTGAGTATCATCAGCATATTGATGATACTTCACCCCGTGGGAATGTATGAAATGAGGAGAACCAGGACCACACAGTGTCCTGGATCCCTAATCCTCGAAGCCATTCCAGAAAGATACCGTGGTTGACGGTATCGAAAGCCACTGAGAGGTCAAGAAGAGCAAGGATGGATGAATTCCCACCAATTCCCGCTCACGCCAGAGATAATCCAATAGTGCGACCAATGCAGTTTCAGTACCATATCCAGGCCTGAATCCTGACTGAAAAGGGACCAGATAATCCACTTCATCCAGAACCCCCTGCAGTTGCCGCACCACTGCCTTCTCCAAAACCTTCCCTAAGAAGGGAAGGTTGGGTACAGGCCGAATGTTAGCTAATACTGTCGGGTCGAGTGACGGCTTTTTCAGGAGAGGGCGCACCAATGCATGTTTCAAAGGTTCAGGAAACACCCCCTCCTGCAAGGAAACATTGATTATCGCCCCGACCCAATCACCTGTCACCGCCCTGGCCATTTCAAACAACCATGTGGGGCATGGATCTAATAGTCAGGCTGTAGCGTGGACAGATCCAAGGAGCCTGTCCACTTCCTCAGGGACAACTGGATCAAACCGATCTCAGATAACATGGCAAGACCGGGATCCAGCCAGCTCCAGATTATCAGCATTTATATGTGCTGATCATCCAAGAGGCTAAGTGAATGGATTCCATAGACAAACTCTTCCTTTGTCCTACCTTTGAACAATAACATTAGAATATTTTAAAAAATACATCTGCCATGGTTAGGTGGCCTTTTTCTTCCACAAAGCTCATAGGGAAGAACAATGGCAAATAGATGAAACTGTCACACTTCTCCCCATTAGTGTAACAAAGATATTCCACAGCCAAGCTATGTGCGCCAGCCTGTTCTCTTGTAAAAAGATATTGTGAAATCTTATTTCTTCATATATAAAGACCCAGTTAACGACCAATATTTTAACCCAAAGAATTAGGCCATGTCACACTGAGAACAGGAATGATAGAAAGGTCTTTAGACAAATGAGCCATTCGTGCGGCATTTCGTTTGTATAGAAAGGCCATCTCAGGTGTCTTGTGTGGATTCTATCTGGAGAGCAGCCTCGGGCAGAATGACTCCATTCCAGCTGTACTACAACTGTGCTCTCTGTTTAGGCAGTGGATCATTTCAGAGAGTGGCAGGTGAAGTTATAGCCATCAGTCAAGTGACCATATATAGAATGTCTCACACAATTCCAGCATCTCACAATACAGCAGGCACTGATACAAATGAAAAATGAAACAGAGCAAACCCCCAGAACATATGCACACTGATTTCCCAAAGTAAACAGTAAAAGAAAACCTACATGCAGGTTGCTGGCTATTGTTAAATGCTTTGTGTACTTGCTACAATCATTCTCAAGTCCACCATAACAAAGCCAAATCTGCTGGCGGGAACATGACCTCCCTATGAATTTACTTTGGCCACACCGTCATTGAAATATATAAAGAATAGATCATGGAAACCCATTTCTATTTTGTCTTATATACAATTAGTGCAAAAACATTTTACATGGAGAATATTCTCAGGGCTCATCAGTCAATGAAGGAGGCCAAATCAATGGATACATTCTAAAAAACAGGTGTTGTCACTCAAGTAAAGCTGCAGCCTTTGTTTAAGCCAGACGTACTCAGCCTTTTGAACCTGGGGGCAGGGCCACATTCCCTCAGACAGCTTAGCGGGCCAGATGGCCATTTTGTCCTTCCTACACCACATGGCACTTCCTGGTGTGGTGGAGGCAGTGGGGGTGGGGCTGGGGGTCAGACCTTTCACTGGCTTTGCCATAAGTCTTTCTGTAAGTGTTCAGTAGTTTTATGGAGAAAACAGATATAATATTCAGAAAGCTAAACAATGCAATGTATAAACATTTTTGAAAGTCTGGAAATGTCAGAATTTGTTCAGAAATCCCTTCATGTTCCTCAGACAGACATCTACCAGATGAGGAATGCTTCATCCTTTACTCGTCTATGGCCTTTAGTCCATGTGCTGGGTTTAGTCTCCTTTCTAAACCTTGAACAAATGCAGCTGCAAGCAAAGTCAGACCTTAATCTTTCTATAGTTTCTTAGATAATATTTTACATTATATCTGACAATTCATACAACTCTGACTGCCTTGCCTGAAAGAGTGCAAACCGATTGCTCATCCACTTGCTTCAAAAGTTGCACCTTTAAGTTTTGTCAAGGTAAGTTGTTTTGGTATCCTCAGCTATTCTAGACTAGTTATGGGGTTTTCTGCTAGCATCATTTTATCTGTTCTCCAGTTATAGGAACAAAATGGTTCCACATTTTACCCAAGCAAACAAGATTAAGAATTTCAGCTATCTCTAGTATGAATTCCTGTGAATTGATGATATAGTCTACACATTTATGTCTTCTATTTTTCAAGGTTTCTACTGTGCTGTGTTGTAATATAGAACTGTTCCCTAGTGTTTTCTACAGAAAAGAATAAACTGTAGACCTTTGTTCAAAAAATAGCTCTACTTCTACTACAAGTTTTCACTATGATGCTCTGAATATGATATACCAATGAGCAAGACTATGCAGTGAATTTGCACTTTAATTACATACTATATCTATCTATCTATAAAACTGAGAACATTAATCTATGAATTATGCAGTCCAATGTATTTATCACATAGCCCATTCAAACCTTGCATACTCCAGATAAATTAGACAACAAGTCCCATCACTCTCTTTCCTAGTGTCCAGATTGTTATGAGTAGAGGGAAATACAGGTGGAAGACCTGTTGGAAGGTTGTGGAAACTTGCCCATGGCCAATGAGAGTGAAGGGGGCTTAGCTAAACAAACATGACATTTGAGAGGAGAAAAATCAAACTAAATTGAATGTTACTACACTTCCTACCATGGCTAAAAGAGACCTATATATAGTGCAGACTGTGGTCCCATTGGGACAACTTTTGTTAGACTACAAAAGAAGAGTAGAGTCCCATTTATAACAAGAGGGTGTTAGGATCACCCATTAGTTTTTTTAGCCTCTCAAATAAATCTGGAAGATGCAGTACTAATATGGTGTACAGATCTTTCAGCCTTGATTTCATTAGAATCCTCTAAATTTCTTCATCATGAAATGCATCAACCTGCATTTTCCTCCTATCCTTGTGTTCTATCAGGTTGTGATAGACTTTGCCACACAATTTTTCTTAAAGTTGCACTTTTCCCAAGATAAACACTTTGAATTCATCATGCTCAATTGTATATAATTCAGAAAGGAAGAAAAATGAGTGGAGGGCTGCTTCTTCCTTCCGAATGGGAAAAGGAATGATATGCACACATGTTCTCTAATAGCATCACAGAACATGGATACATTTGTATAAAACACAGCTAATAAAAATTTCTGTACAGTACATATTTGTATGTTTCCGAATGATGAGAAGACTTGAACAGAAAACTAATGGCTTATGACTGTGGATTGGAAATGTTTTTTCCATTCTATCAATGTTATATCAATTTTGAGAATATGCCAACCCTTCACTATAGAGAAGCTACTACAGTGTTCCTTCCTTCAATAGCATACAATGGGAAAGGGCAGAAAGATAAACCCAAACACTACTTTGACCCATTCAATCAAAGCTTGCACAAGACACTCAGTCATCCTTCCCACAAGCACAGTGTGCCTACCTAAAATAAGAGAGGAAAAACCTCTAGGTGATGTACCAGACTCTGCCATGTCTGAATACAAAATAGCTCCTTGATCAGGTATGAAAATATTTATGTAGTGTCTGAGCCCTCCTTTGTGGCACAGGAATTTGAGTTTCCAGTGTAGGATTTGGCTTTCATTGAGACTTCAGCTGTCAAATTTCTAATTTGTCACTTCTCTTTTTTGTCACAGGTGGTGCCAAGTGAGTTAGTGAACAAGTGTGTGTGAGAGAGAATGTGTGTATTCATAGCAAATATCAGCAATTTCAATCCCAGAAACACTGGAGCAACCTTTAGTAATTTGTAGGGAGACACAAACTGACCAAGTGGGCTATATCCCTATCCCTATTCAACCTTGTTTGGATACTTCTCCAAAGGTGATGCACATCCATAATTCTGATCTTTCTGGCACTTACGCTAGAGCCGTGATGGTGAACCTTGGCACTCCAGATGTTCTTGGACTTCAATTCCCAGAAGCCCAAGCACCCTGTGAATCCACATGAGTAGGTTTACTGCGATTCATCCAGCATGCACTGCCCTCGCCGCTCCAGGAAGCGGAAGTAAAACACGCCCGTATGGGCACATTTTACTTCCGCTTATGGGAGCGATGAGGACAGTGCGGGCTGGATGAATCGCAGTAAACCCATTCATGTGGATTCACAGGGTGCTTGGGTTTCTGGGCATTGAAGTCCAAGAACATCTGGAGTGCCAAGGTTCACCATCATGGCACTAGAGTTTGATATTAGAGTATATGCCAGGTGTTTCAAAGAAAGATAGGTTAAAATAAAATATGGTCTGATATGGAATATCTTAAGCCATATATTTTAAGCCATATAATTCAAGCTAACACAGCCGCCGCCGCGAGGAGGCTGCCCGTGGACAGAAGCAGCCGCAAGACCTCCCCAGCCGGGGGAGGGAGGAAGACCAGGCAGGCGGCGGGAGAGGTCACGATCCTCCACAGCCGCCGCCGCGAGGAGGCTGCCCGCGGACAGAAGCAGCCGCAAGACCTCCCCAGCCGGGGGAGGGAGGAAGACCAGGCAGGCGGCGGGAGAGGTCGCGATCCTCCACAGCCGCCGCCGCGAGGAGGCTGCCCGCGGACAGAAGCAGCCGCAAGACCTCCCCAGCCGGGGGAGGGAGGAAGACCAGGCAGGCGGCGGGAGAGGTCGCGATCATCCACAGCCGCCGCCGCGAGGAGGCTGCCCGCGGACAGAAGCAGCCGCAAGACCTCCCCAGCCGGGGGAGGGAGGAAGACCAGGCAGGCGGCAGGAAAGGTCACCATCCACCACTGCAGACAGAGGCAGAGGAAGAGGAACAGCTGAGACACGGGGAAAACATCCACTGCCCGCCACTGCGATGCCCCTGGAGCAAGGGACCCAGAGACAACAACCCCACCTGGGGAGTGAGGACACAAGGATAAGTAGCTGATGTGAAAAATGTAGCTGAATTAATATAGCGACTGACATAGAGACTTCATACTGACTTAATATAGCAATTAACATAGAGACTGTGTTTTAGAGTGTGATAATATGCATGATAATATGTTGTTTAAACTGTTTTAAACTTTAAAAACTGTGATAAAATGTATGAGGAGAGAAAAATGGCGCAGACACCGGCAACCACGCCATAAATCTTGCCAAGAGAACCCTATGGACCAAAACAAAAGGCAAAACAAAAGGGCAGGCTAGGTGATACAGGATGCTTAACACCTCAGAGGGGAGAAAGGGGAGGGACAGGAAAGAGGGAGGAGGAATGCAATGTTGCAAGGAGCAATACTGCATAGGGACATGGAATGTGAGATCAATGAACCAAGGTAAACTAGAAGTGGTAAAAAATGAGATGGAAAGAATAAACATTGACATCTTAGGAATCAGTGAGCTCAAATGGACAGGGATGGGCGAATTCAGCTCTGGAAACCATCACATCTACTACTGTGGACAAGAAAACCTTAGAAGACATGGAGTAGCCATAATTGTCAATAAAAGAGTGAGAAGAGCAGTAATGGGATACAACCTCAAAAATGACAGAATGATGTCAGTAAGAATTCAGGGCAAACCCTTCAATGTTACTGTGATCCAAATATACGCACCAACCACGGGTGCAGATGAAGCCACAGTGGACCAGTTCTATGAGGACTTACAACACCTCATAGAACAAACACCAAGAAATGATGTTCAAATTATTCTAGGAGACTGGAATGCCAAAGTAGGAAATCAAAAAGTGGAGGGAATAACAGGCAAATTTGGTCTTGGAACACAGAATGAAGCAGGGCAAAGATTGATAGAGTTCTGCCAAGAGAACGCACTGGTCATAGCAAACACCCTCTTCCAGCAACACAAGAGGCGACTTTACACATGGACATCACCAGATGGCCAACACCGAAACCAGATTGACTACATACTCTGCAGCCAAAGATGGAGAACATCCATACAGTCAGCAAAAACAAGACCTGGAGCAGATTGTGGCTCAGATCACAACCTACTGATTGCAAAATTCAGGCTTAGACTAAAGAAAATAGGGAAAACAAAGAGACCAGACAGATATCATCTAGACAGCATCCCTAAAGAATATACGGTGGAGGTGATGAACAGATTCAATGGCTTAGACTCAATAGATAGAGTGCCAGAAGAATTATGGACAGAGATAAGGGACATCATGCAGGAAGCAGCAAAGAAAACCATACCAAAAGAAAAGAAGAGTAAGAAAGCAAAGTGGTTGTCTGATGAGGCTCTTAAAATAGCAGAGGAAAGAAGGAACGCAAAAGTCAAAGGAGAAAGGAAAAAATACAATCATTTGAACACAGAATTTCAAAGAAAAGCAAGGAGAGATAAGGAAAACTATCTAAAAGAACAGTGCAAAGAAATGGAAGAAAACAACAAAAGAGGCAGAACCAGAGATCTTTTCAAAAAAATCCGGGAAATCAAGGGAACATTTAAAGCAAAAATGACCATGATAAGGGACAAAGATGGAAAGGAGCTAGCTGATGCAGAAGAGATTAAGAAAAGATGGAAAGAGTACACAGAGGAACTCTACAAAAAGGAGCTCAACACTCCTGATAGTCACAATGATGAAGAAATTGAACCTGAGCCAGACATCCTGGAGAGTGAAGTCAGAAAGGCCCTAAAGAGCACTGCAAACAACAAAGCTAGTGGAGATGATGGTATCCCAGTTGAATTTTTCAAAGCTCTAAAAGATGATGGCATCAAATTACTGCATTCAATATGCCAGCAGATTTGGAAAACAAAACAGTGGCCACAGGACTGGAAAAGATCAGTATATGTTCCAATCCCAAAAAAGGGCAATGCCAAAGAATGTTCAAATTATCGAACAATTGCGCTCATCCCACACGCTAGCAAGGTGATGCTCAAGATAATACAGGATAGACTTCAGCGGCATGTGGAAAGAGAATTACCAGAGGTGCAGGCTGGTTTCAGAAGAGGCAGGGGGACTAGAGACCACATTGCCAACATACGTTGGATCATGGAGAAAACAAAGGAATACCAGAAACAAGTTTACTTTTGCTTTATTGACTACACTAAGGCATTTGATTGTGTGGATCACAACAAGATGTGGCAAGTGATTAAAGAGATGGGAATACCAGAGCACCTCATATGCCTCCTGAGAAATCTGTACATGAACCAAGAAGCAACAGTTAGGACAGAACACGGAATGACAGAGTGGTTTGGAATAGGAAAAGGAGTAAGACAAGGCTGCATTCTGTCACCCTGCTTATTCAACTTATACACAGAGCACATAATGCGCAATGCAGGGATGGAGGAATCACAATATGGGATCAAAATTGCTGGGAGAAACATCAACAATCTGAGATATGCAGACGACACCACCCTAATGGCAGAAAGTGAGGAAGACCTAAAGAATCTCTTGATCGGTTTGAAGGAAGAGAGTGCAAAAGCTGGCTTGAGACTCAATATCAAGAAAACCAAGATAATGGCAACAGGCCCGATCAGTTCCTGGAAAATAGACGGGGAAGAAGTAGAAGCAGTGACAGATTTTACTTTCTTAGGATCTAAGATCACTGCAGATGGAGATTGCAGCCATGAAATAAAGAGGCGGCTGATTCTAGGGAGACAAGCCATGAGAAACCTGGGGAACATAGTGAAAAGCAGAGACATCACCTTGAAAACAAAAATTAGAATAGTCAAAGCAATGGTATTCCCAGTGGTAATGTACGGATGTGAGAGCTGGACAATTAGGAAAGCTGAACGCAGAAGAATAGATGCCTTTGAAATGTGGTGTTGGAGGAGAGTTTTGAGGGTACCTTGGACAGCGAGGAGAACAAATAGGTCAATCTTAGAAGAAATCAACACTGACTGCTCATTGGAAGGTCAAATAGTAAAGATGAGGCTAAAGTACTTTGGGCATCAAATGAGAAGGGAGGATTCACTTGAGAAGGCCATGATGTTGGGAAAGGTGGAGGGCAAAAGAAGAAGGGGGAGGCCAAGGATGAGATGGATAGATGGTATTGTAGACACAATGGGCACAGAACTGGGAGGACTGAGGGGGATGGTGGAGGACAGGGGTGCCTGGAGAACGATGGTCCATAGGGTCGCAAAGGGTCGGAATCGACTGTGCGACTGAACAACAACAACAACAACAACAACACAATATGTGATTATGTTTTCATGATAGCATATTACAGACTCACACCTTCTATTGTGCAGAAATTATGCATTCATTCCCCAGTTATTCTATTATGTTGTAATGATGCATTCATTCTCCATTTCCTCTTGTGCTCTTTTCAAAATGATTATTTGTAAGTTCATCTATCAACAGGCCTTATTTTCCTTCTTTAGGAGGTTTGAAGTCCAAACATGATGATTTTCTAGAAATGATGTTGAGATTTAATTGAAGTTGGGAAGCTGGATTTTTTTTATAGTCAAAGCTAACTTTTTCCCCATTTAAGTTTTTTTTAGACTTCCTCTTGCTTGTTCTAGTAAGCAATGAGCTATGTACTTGATCTCTTCTCTGATGTGTCTACTGGATATAGAATGGATTATCAACCTTTGATCAGGAATTATTGTTCTGTGTTATGGATAGCACTTCATACAAATGGGCACTGGAAAATAGAATTTGCTTTCTCCCTTATACACTCATAATTTAGCTTGAGGGACTGCGGAGGCTCAAGTGGTTAAGACACTGAACTTGCTGATTCCTGGGTACTGCATGACAGAGTGAGCTCCCATCTCTGACTCAGCTCCTGCCAACCTAGCAATTCAAAAGCAAGAAATTGCAAGTAGATAAAGAGGGACCACTTCAGTGGGAAGGTAAACAGTGTTCCGTGCACTCTGGTGTTGAGGTATGCCTGCCACTTGTCCACAGAAATGTCTGTAGACGCAGACAGCACTGGCTCTTTGGCTATAAGGAGAGATGAGCACAGAACCCTAAAGACTGCTTTCGAGCAAGGGTGATCTTTACCTAACTTAACTTGTCACGGAGTGTGAAATGCATTTTCCCATAGGAATGGATTGAAAACACAGGCCAACAGTTGCTTTGGTGCCGGTTCTTTTTTCAGCTGAATTCAAATATGAAATCAGTTTTTCTCTATCTGCTCTACTTTTTTAGATCAGTGTATTTTTAACATGCAGTTCTATGCGAAATGTGCACTTCTAACTCCATTTTACAAGGAAAAAATTGTTGTTGGTATCTAGAATTTTACATTGGTGGCACCAGTGGAATCACGCTTCCCATGGTGACGGGGGAGCATTTTTGCCACCATTTAAAAATTTTCTGGGCCTTTTCCATGCTGAAACTGGCCAAAAATGCACCGATTTCTGTACTCCTGGTTTCTCCAATTCACTTCTGGTTTTTGTTTTTGCTCTTCCAAGGCTTCTCTTGGATGGTGTGTGTGTGTTCCTTGAAAGAGCATTTTTGTGCCTTTTTTTATTTTTAGGCCCCTTTTTTCGGTGCCAAAAATGGAAGTTCCTTGACATCGAAAACACACCTAAAATTGAGAAAAAAAAGTGCAATAATGCTCCCCCAAGCCACCCCCATCCAAGGAAGCCTTGGAAGAGAAAAAAAAAAACCAAGACAAAACCAAAACCGAAACAAAACCAAAAAATCAAAAAACAGAAGTGAATAGAAGAAACTGGAAGTGATGGAATTAGCACATTTTTGGCCCGTTTCGGCCCGGAAAAGCCTCATTTTTTTAAAAAAGGTGGCAAAAATGCTCCCTACCCCACCCCTGTGGAAAGCGGCGGTTAGGCAGCAAAAAAAAAAAATGGCCACACCAGGGAAAAGTTTTCAGTAAGTGAAAAAAAATCATTATTAGAGGGTGCATTTTCCCTCCAATTTCCCATTATTATGCAATTTTTTTCATTATCAGAACCCTTTGTTATTTGAGGTTTTACTGTATATCAGCTGCTGCCACGGTCCAGAATACCAGTCAAAATAGCCCAAAGCATATGCTACAGGAAACCTATTGTGAGGAAACAAAGAAATTGTCATTGTCTCAGAACAGGTGGTTAAGAGCAACAAAGCAGTAACACCTGCAATTTATATTTCCTGAGGCCCTCAAAGTACTGTGCTAATTGGAAAATTACTTCAGCTGTGTGAAAGGATGGGACAGAAAGTGATCTTTTATCTTTGATCATTTGAAGGAACTAGAAGCCTGATTTACAGATCATCTGGAAGGGTTCAGAATGTGAAGTTTAAGGTATAGAGAGACATTCTGAAGTTAGTTGACTCAACTTACCTTTTAGAAGATCCTATGTTAAGTTGCTGTCTTGTTTTGGTGTGCCAGAAAAATGCACTCTGCAAGCTCCACAACCATGCTGAGGCTATGCTCATGTGCATTAGATTAGCAAGCTTTCTTATTTTCTCATTTCTCTTAACTGCTTCACCTTTTATCTTAAATTGAATGCTTGCTCCAAATGAGTCGGGTTCGCCTGATTGGGTGGCATAGAAATTTGAGCTATAAATAAATAAATAAATAAATAATCTTTTGAAACCTTTTTGAAAATTTTGCCTTTTAAAATCTTTCCCTATCTTTACCTATAAAAAGGGATGTTAACCGTTTGTGTCCAGCATGCACGCCCGCACCCATCAATACTATCCTGTACCGAAGCCCCTACGCTTGCCTTTACACCGTCCAAGCATCGCTGCAAGGGTCCGGCAGCCGCCAGTGGGGCAAGTGCCCCACGAATGTGGACAGAAAAAAAATCAACTACATGTTCCAGCGACCTCCGCGCCATGACCAGCCAATCAGGCTGAAGGGTGCGAGCGTGTAGAACATTGGAAAAGGCAGCGTGCGAAAAATAAAATAATGCCTCACACAATGGGAGCGCAAGGCCGCTGAAGGCGGACGCAGCGCCTCACACCCTCGCTACCACAAACCCGCCAAAGCCACGGTGAGGCCACCGCCGGCCTTCTTCCCCGGAGCAATGGGGAGAAGAGAGAATGGGGGAAAAGAGGCAACAACAGACAGGCTGTTCTTCACTCCGGAAAACACAACCACAACAAAACAAATCAGTTTAGAAACAACACCATCAAAAATACAAACACAAATAAACAAACAAAAATGCAAATAAACCCAGTAAACAACAAAACAATAAACAACAAACACATTAAAACACATCCGAAATACACAAAGCTAACGAAAAAACATGAAAACTCACTAAAAACACCTATCTACAACATAACAACAACACGAAAATACCTTACTCAAAATCCACAAAGAACACAATGTACAAAAATAAATATGAAAAATTCAAAATTCAGAAATATTCAACCAAAAATGCATAGAAAATACAAAGCAATACTAAACAACTAGTAAAAACACTTAATTAAATACACAAATACTCTACTTAAACCCCCAGCCCAGCACCCCAAAATACCAACAAAATAGAAAAAATAATAATAACACAAGACAACTTACAAAACGCATCCTCCCACCATGCCTCAGCAGCAGAACTGAAGAAACAAAGAATATCAAACTCTTAATCACAGCCCCACCAAGAGGCCGGAAGAGTATCCTACAGGCAAATAAATATTTTAAAAAATCCAAATAAAATATAACTAAATTAATAAAAATCAAATAAATTCAAAAAACAGAAAATCCCAAACCAGAACCACCCCTAACCACCAACACACACATTACACATGTCCAGCTTGCTGGGCAAAATATGCTAGTCTTCAATAAAATACAAAAAAAAATCAATCTAACTCTCTAAGTTTGTGATACTAAAACCAAGTTGTGCCTTGAAAAGTTACTGGGAATCTTGATATCACAGTGGGTGTGGTGGCAGCTCTATTTTTCAGGGTTGTCTTAAGAATCTTAAGCACCTACAGCCTTATGGAATTCCTTGAAAATACAGCCCATTTGGGATAGAATGGCGTATGGGAGGTCTGGCAGATTTCTTAGCCATCATCACATTTGATTCTTTCGGGCTCACCCACTTCAGGACAAACAGAGTAGTGTGGCCTAATTCAGGTGCTGGAATGATTTTACTGGCAGCAGTGAGTTTTAGTGATTACTAGCAGGGGTGCCTAGCTTCGCCCGGGTTGTCCCAACTTGGCTAGCTGAGTGCCAGTGTTGGCCGGGAAACCCACTGGCCAGGGGTTGGGCCTGTGATGTGAGCTCAGTGATGACATTACATCCCCCCCCCCCGGTTGGCCTAGCACAGGGGCAGACACAAAACCTCCTGTTAAATATACTCCCCTTTGCAGATCAATTTAGGGGGCAAAACCCCCATGGGCTTCGGGACCCTGACAGTGACCTGCTCACATGTGCAAGGTACGTGTGTGCCGAATCTCATGGGGTTTGGTCAAGGAGTGCAGCAGCCCATTTGTTTTTAATATTTATTTATTTATTCTTAGATTTTTATGCCACCCACTCGGGGAAACCCAACTCATTCCGGACACCAAACCCACACATTTGCTTTATAGATAAAAAAAAGAAGAACCCTCCTCATTCCATAGCTCCCAATGGCTTCCAAATGATGAAAGCAATTCAATTGGAATGTTAAGACCTTTAGGGGGAAAATTGGGAATGTCTAATTTTAAAAAAATATCATGACTGCATAGCTTATGCAACAGGATTTCCACCATTAACTAGAATTACCATTCAAGAGACACAATGTTGCTATGATCAGAATGTCTTAAGGATGCCAGCTAAATGAACAGTTCCAACACTTTTCTTAACTCTATTTCCACTTTAAATGCAACAGGCAAAATCTTTGTGTGATGCAGCCACATTTTCAGGGCACTTCTCTGCAGATGGTATAGCCCATGCTGTGGGAACTTTTATACCCAGGATGTGATTTTAGCAGGATGATCTGTGTCCTCTTTTAAACTCTCAGGTTCTTAAAACATTTCTGTACAACTCAGCTGCAATTTTTGGATTTTATTACACTTAAAACATGGTAAACAGATAGCGTTGATCAAATAATGATTTTGAAGAGAGTTAAAATGCTGATAAGAAAACCATGTCATCTCGCCAAATGTCCGCATGAGATTTTTTGTTGTTGATGTTTATTTCTTTGGTATTTCAATGGAGGCGGGGGGACCCATTAATGAGAAACTCTAAGCTTGTTAACAATATCCTTTCATCAATCAAAAGCGCTGTCAGTCTATGGTGCTCACGTCAATTTTCACCTTACCACACAACTACCATTTTGGACTTCCTTATCCATTTTCTCACCCTAATATATATAAAGATGCTTGTCGGGCCAGACTTGAAGGTGATGGAGCCCAGACATTCTCCATCTGTCTGCAGTTGGTGCCAGTTCGTCCAGAATACTTTGGACTACTGCCCTTAGTCACTTAAAGACGCGTCTGTACCTGCAGTTTCTCCAATCCGTGGCCTCCAGCTTTAAACTGCCACCTACATGTAACTTCACACAGAGCAGAGGCTGGTCTGGATCAGCATTCAGCACAGAGCTCATTTTAAACCTTAAATGTCTCCAAAGCTGATAAAGAATAAAATTGATGTTAACTTCAGCTTCTTAAATACCAACTTCTAAATCAAAAGGCTTTCTAATAAAGTGGGGCCCAGAGTGGGGGTGGGTGGGGGTGGAATATCATTAGGACATGCACAATAGCTTACCAATTAAACATCTTATAATGCTTTTGTGCTATAGAATTTTCTCTCCTTATTTAAGAGAAGGGGGAAAAACAAATACTAGGAGAGAGAGAATGTAGCAATAGAATGATTGTCAGAATGTTAATATCTAACAGGAACAGCACAAACATTGGGACCTCTCTTCTAAGATGGAGATACTGTATCTTCCAGAGTTTAAATAAAAACTACATTAGAAGAATATAGGAACCTTGCTTTTCCCATGTGCTATATTAAACATATTTATTTATTACTCATACACTATGTATGTTATTTGGAATAAAAATAGCACAGCCTTTTGACAAGCTATGAAGCTGCACGGCCAATTTGCACATCAATGTTACTGAAGCATCCTGCCTACTTTAACAGCAACTGAGGATACTCTCAATAATATTTGCTAGGTTTTGAAGTCAGTTATAATAAAGGAAAAAGGGGGTACAGAAATAGATAGGCGACAAATATGTTATTCTATTACTCCCCCCATACTAAGAATAAAGCAGGAATTGCAATTATATCTTATTGTAATTCAAGGAACTTTATATTCCTCAAAGATTTTTACAACTCATCAAAATAGTACATAATCCATATGGGGCTTCCCTTTGTATTTGCTATAGTTTTAAGACAACCTCTTTTTAATAGGTTTTACTTAAAGTAAAGTGTATAAACAAGAGTCTCTAAAATCCTTTTCACAATATATAGTACAGTATATCTGATAAGTAAAAGTTACAAATACATATTAAAAAGGAAAACATGTCTGGCACCATCTACAACCCTGATAAGTTAGCATTTGTCAAAATGCAATGAAAAATCACTATGAAAAGTAATGACCCATGGTATTTACTAAAACACAGTTTCAATTTACCCACTGGTTTTTTTTACTAGGTCTGTAACTGTTACCATATCAATAGTGATAATATCACCCATAGTGCTGAACTGTCCTATTGTTAATTGGGCAAATTTAAAAGGTTTTTATCATCAGGTAGAAATGAAATCAAATATCCTTTCCTTTATTTACACTCTCCTCCAAGAGTTAAGTAGCATCTTTGCGGCTGAGATTCTCCACTGGGCTGACATCTCTCACACTAATTCCCTCAAATCTCCTTAACATAAACAAGAAAAATAGGGTGCATTATTTTGATCATGAAAGTTATCTGCCCAACTGTAATTGGTTGAATGATTGAGGTACATGGCTGGTGTACTCAAGTTCTGCTTTTCTTCCACCATGTATTCCAAGGCAGTGATGACAGAAATCCTAGGCAGTTTCAGGCAGGCTTCCATTGATGCACTGACTACATCCAGAGTCAGCAAGGTGCCCGCATCTTAGATTTTCAAACTGGACCCTCAAAATTGGTGATGAGTCTATGAACTTTGTGATGGATACAGACCTTGAGCTGAAAAGTCCTTTTATTTTAATACAAAAGCATTACTACTAGCTTTCATCTTCCAAATCAGTAAGTAACACAGAGCAGTAAGAGAGACGCTATTGCTCTTTGTGTGCGAAAGAAACCTATACATGAAGCACTTATGTAGCCTCGCAATATTACATTATTATTTCTGAAGCACGGTGCCTCTACTTGGCTACAATATTTCTACATGGTTTAGGTTTTGTATCAACACATTTTATAGGAATTGGGGGGGGGAGATGACCCATTGTAAAATTCAGTTTCTTCTGTGGTCAAGGGCATCTATTTCATTATAAATATAGTTCCAGCAAAACAAATATTATTTTTGAATCTTTCATTATCTTAGTCTCTGGAAATGGGCTAAAACAGCATGTGTTGGTATTAGATGCTGTCGAGCCAGCTGTCGTGCCTGGCTGCACAGTGTCTCAGTGTCAGCAGTTCAAAGCACTGCTAGGCTGAATGGGAGGAAACTTGATAGGTCAGTGGAACTCTATTCCAAGTAAAAAGAATATAGCTCTCTTGTTTCGAGAGTCGTCTTTTATTCATTTTGAATGCGTAGGAGAATTTGGCGTGACTTTATATCTCAATATATATATATATATATATATATATATATATATATATATATATATATATATATATATATATATATATATATATATATATATATATATATATATATATATATATATATATATATATATATATATATATCTCAATATATCAATATATCAATATATCAATATATATATATATATATCAATATATATATCAATATATATATATATCAATATATATATATCAATATATATATCAATATATATATATATATATATATATATATATATATATATATATATATATATATATATATATATATATATATATATATATATATATATATATATATATATATATATAAAATATTCTCTTAAATTCACCTTTGTATTTTCATGGATTATTTCATGACCAGAACTTAGAAAAGTTACTTTTTGGGACTCATATTTGAAGCAATGCAAGATGATGCTAGTTTGAACTTTGCTCTTAGTGCTACACAATAGGGCAAATATTTTATAAATAAGCCAGAGGAAGCCCTTGGAGATAGAGAACATGGCTTTTATACTGGCTACACACAAAAGCAGGCTGAATCAAATGATGATTTTCCATTTTGTCTTTGTGCCTGATTTTTAAAAAGTAAATCAAAGCCATCGCATAAGGCACAATGTGTTCAGATCACTGCATGACAAAGATTAAAACAGCGCCTGAAACATTGTTTTGTTGCATGCTAAAATTCTCAGTTGGGTTGTGCTAAGCATTTTGTTATGGTGAGGAGCAGTCACGCCAAATTAAGGATCCTACACACTTATTAAGACATCATACAAGAACACAAGCTATTATCAGCACACAGAAAGAGTGCTAAGATCACACATAAGCAGCATTGTAGATTCGTCTCTTTCTGTGAGAACCCCCTAGAGGTTCTACTATCACAGCCCTCTTCATTAGTGGTCACGCCAAGTTGTAGTTTGGGCATCATTAGCAATTTCTGAAATCGCTGGCAAAGGAAGGCCATTCTTCATCTGACTATGTAGCTATAGCACCTCTCACAATACATGCGTTGGGTGCAGACTGCAGGCCTGTAATACTACTAGACAGCTAATTCCTGAGGCAGACAGTCTGAAGCATTGCAAATAAGGCAGTTCGGAGATTTCAGCTCGGCTGTTCATTTTCAAATTCATTCTTAAACAGCAGGGAAAAAAGTAGTGAATGAGCGTCTCCTAAACACATTGCAAAACACATGGATTTAAATTTTTCTGAGCTACAGTGCCCTCTGTTGGAGCATACACTGACAAAAGAATATACAGCTTGGCCTACCACACAAAAACAAACACGTTGAGATGCCAGCTCATGAAAGTATGCTCATCAGATAACAAAACTGGTTATCTTTACAGTAACAAATGGACATCATCAGTCCAGATTTTCCCTCCCTGTCTGGATACATTTGACTCTTGCTTTATGTATGATGACTAACTTTTTTTCACTTAAAGACAAAGTAAAAATAGTTTCCTGATTAATGTTTTTGCCATGGGAGACAAAAATCGCAGAAGGACATGCTTTGTCTATGATCTGTGGGCACAAGACAGTCAAGACAGACCACCCATACGAGAAGCTATGTTTTCATAGTATAATATTGTATTAGGTAAACTGCCACATAGGAAAAAGTGATACAGAAATGGCATCTGAAAACTTGACCTTCAGGTTTAAAATCAGAAGGAACAACTGGGCTTAGGAAAAGATGATGGATTCTTTAACACCCAATACACTCAAATGTATTGGCTGGGATTCTCTCTAGGAATACTCTGAGCAGATCCACCCACTCACCAACCTAAAGGCTCATACAAACGTTTCCATCAAGTAAATTTTCAAACTGAATGGACATGGCTGTTAATCTAGTTTTGAATATGTTACAGAAATTTGGTACTCTCATTCCCTGAACAGCTTATACAGTATTTATAATTTCCAAGCACCCAGTATGCTATACATATGGTAAGGAGCAGCAGTACTGAACAGTGGAAGACAGTATTCCTGGCATTTTTGAGTCAAGCCTATGTCTGTAGAATAAATATATGTAAATAAAATATTTGCAAAAAGAAGGAAGCTTAGAATAGTCATCTGTGATTTTCTTTGTTTGGCATTCACATATTACATAAAAAACCAGAACATATTCAAACTATACATATTATAAGACTATAATTTTATCTAGGGGTGTTGCTGACATGTATAAACCACTTGAGCCTTGCTTTCATAGTTTCTTTGCCACCAGATACCCTTGATAAAATACAACCTTATATTGTACAATAGGGTGAACTTTATTTTCTCAGTATATCATAGACTGCATTTTATTTATACAAACAGACAGACAATGTACATGCATAACAAGGTTTAATAAAGTAATTCTGATATCAGAGTAACACTACATTAAAGAGTAACACAGCTCAATAATTTTTGTTAGCAGTGAGTTTTCCAAAACAATATCTACTAAAATATGCTCAAAACATAAAAATCAGTATTTCTAAGCAACGATTTATTACGTCTTGCCTGAAAGTTTAACTTTCTGGTGGTTTGCAATATTTTACTTTTACTCAGTTCTTTTCAAATAACCAGAAATGTTTGGCTCCAGCATCCTTTGGCTCACGATATTTATTATTTTCATTCATTTTCATTTCATTCATTCGATTTATATCCTGCCCTACTTAGCCAGGGCCAACTCAGGGCGGCTATTTATTATTTTCTGGATAGTAAGTATGTTTTGTGTTTTGATTCTCATAGTTCAGATGATTCTATAAGGCATGTAAACTTGAAAGCTGAATAAAGCGATTGTGAAGCAAAAGCTATACATACTGCTGACCACCACCAAAAAAGAAAGAAAGATGGGGAAATTATACTTATAAATCCAACAAAGGTGTCTGTAACTAAGCTGCATAATAATTTTATAAAAAACAGTTCTTTTGCTACTTAACTACTTTATCAGCCTATATTTTCCTGCTTCTATAAAACAACGCAATTGGATACAAAATATTGTTATTCCTATCTCCTAAACCATCTACAATGATCTGAAAAGAAAAAAAAAGCTGTGAATAGGCAATTCAATAGCTGTTTCCTTTTGAATGGATTTGCAGTGTGTTTCATTAACAACTGTTTACGTAAAACATCATTTCAACAGTTCAAACATCAAAGAAAACAGGGAGAATCTTGGGCACCAAGCCTGGCAGAGGTACAAGCTTTTCAATCTGGACAAATACAAATCCAGGCAGGAACAGGGGGGAGGTGCGCGGGTGTGTGTGTGTGTTGAAGCTTATGCATTTCATTTTACTCTCCGAATACACGCAAAGGCTGCAGATTCCCGGCTGTCCCTTCTGCCAGCCAGATGCTTCCTTAGAGGGGCAGTTGCATCTCACATTTGCCATGCCCCTCCCACTCCCTTATCCTTGCTTTAATGGACATTAAAAATAGAACAAAACAGCACTAGAGATAGGAACAAAATACATGCATAACAGGCACAGTCCGCTGTACTCATTCTGCTGTAAAATGTAAAAACAAGAAAGGGCATACAAACTGTATCCCCTAGGACACATTCAGCTTTTTTAATATAGTAGTGCCACCACACATTTCGCTTCGGATGCTGTATTATATTTATATGTCACTCAAATATTTACCATTTTCCTGAATTCTACTGTGTGCTCTGAAAGCTTGTTATAAGCCAAGTATCTCTGGTTATGTGCTTTGGCGATACAGCAGCTGTGCCTGAACGGCATCAATATGCTAACTTTTCCTTCTGAAGCTTCTCGTGTGACAAAAGCCACTCTTTCAGATGACTTCCTCCCGTGTAGTTGCCAGGCTGTCCACTGCTGCAAATCACTCTGTGGCAGGGTATGATAATCGGGACCTGCAAGACACACACACACACACACAAAGGCACAAAAGAATATACTGTAAAGCTTCAGAAATCTTTTGTGCTCCCTATTTTGGAAATACTATTCTCATGGCCAACTATAATCGACCTCTTCTTAGCATAAATCTGATTCAACAATGCTTGCTTGGGGATGGCTGCTAGAATTTTCAATGCCACAAACACAGAGAGAAGTATTTATAAATAAAATCCAAGGGCTGAGATCTCGTGTATGTTAAATTCTGCAGTTTAAGGCTCATGATGTTTTGAAAATTACACATTTCCTCCTCCTGTCTTACATTCTTTGCAGACCCAAGTAATCCCTTTCAATGGGAGCTACAGGACAGGAAGGGGAAGTCTTTAACTACTGAAGATCACTGCCATCAATCATCCTGGTAGTGATTTTTAGTAAGTAAAGATTCCCTATCCTGTGGCTCATATTATTTCCTGACACTGAATGGGGCCACTCAGGATCATAGAGGTTTTGGAATGAGAGGAGGAAATATTTAATTTTTAAAAATGTTCTTGTTGCAAATCTTACACAAATAGGAATTCAGTTTTTCTCTAAATCAGGGGTTCTCAACCTTTTAAAGTTGGGGGCCGGGTCAGGCTCCTTCAGACAGTTTTTGGGGGCGGACAGCCATTTTGCCCTTCCTCCACCACATGGCATTTCCTGGTGTGGTGGAGGCAGTGGGGGACCACATGAAATGGTGCTGTGGGCCGCAGGTTGAGAATCCCCGCTCTAAACTGATGTATGTGTACAAACATATACGTATGTGTGCACACATAGGTATACAGAGATGAAAAATCATAAACACAGAGATGTACTAGTCTCTTTTGTCATTAGAAATAACAGTGGCTTGTCTTGGAAATACTTTGACAGAGTGATCTGTTAGCAAAACTGCTCTACTGGTCAAGATCTACTAACAAGACCCTCCAGTCTCAAAGCTGGGCAGAGAAGAAGTACGACAAGAAGGAAACTGAGTTTCTCTACCTTCAACCCAACAGCACCAAGTTAATCCAGGGCAATTGTATTTTAAAGTACTGTACATTTCTATATCACTAGGCATGGAAGATTTTGGATTTTACCAAATAATTTTGGCCATTCTAGCCTGTTATGGTTGTTCTCCAATCAACTCCTCATCTTGGGTCTATTATAATTCATCCTTGTTCTTCTGTCAGGAAACCAAATTTTGCTGTGAGACTTGAAATTGGACAGGATAGCTGGGAATGGACAGCAGCAAAAGAGTTCAAAGCCACCTTTGCCTAAGCATCTATAGCCGTGATGACGAACCTTGGCACTCCAGATGTTCTTAGACTTCAATTCCCAGAAGCCCAAGCGCCCTGTGAATCCACACGAATGGATTTACAGTACTGCAATTCATCTGGCATGTGCTGCCCTTGTCGCTCCCGTATGGGTGCGTTTTACTTCCGCTTCCGGGAGCGACAAAGGCAGCACGGGCTGGATGAATCGCAGTAAATCCATTCATGTGGATTCACAGGGTGCTTGGGCTTCTGGGAATTGAAGTCCAAGAACATCTGGAGTGCCAAGGTTCACCATCACGGATCTATAGTATACCTGAAATAGCATCCTCATCTTCACAAGCTTAAAGACAGGAGTCTGTTGCTGTCACATATGTGCATGGCCCTTAAGCACAAGTGAGCCATGATGATGATAAAACTGACCAGTACTGAAATAAATGAATACAGGCCACCGAAGATCATTGCTATTTTGTACAACATGCCCTTCACACATTAAAAATGGCATTCCAAATATAGGAGGAGACCAATTGCTTTAAAATTGGTAGATTCTCCCTAAAACATCTGACAGGAAGGCAGAAGCTCATTGAACGGAACGATTCTTTGATACCAAACTGTAGTGTTTCTCTCCAGATAATTTAGCACACCAAATTTACATTCTCAGCTTATATTTTCACTCAGTTTTCAAAATATTTTAACAGGTATAATTATGTCTCAGCCTGCACAAACACAGCCAATGATAACTAGTCTTCAAATCAAGTACAGAGTAAATGTGCCTACAATTCTCAAAACATATTAGTGGATTTGTTTACTACTCTCATTTGACAGCCCTAAATGAGTTTTCTTTTGTATTGCCAAAATCTACCTTTTGGAAGACTCCAGCTCTTCCTAAAAATATAGGACTTCAAGATTTTCACTGGGAAAATTAATTTCCCCCCAAAGAGGCTTATATTGTCACATGAACTATATTGAATAGCTAAGTAGACTGATTGAATCAGTTGCTGAAATGTCAGTCAATACTTATATAAACTTCTCAGTTTCAATGGTTCTACTCCATTTTCGGACAACCCACAGGATCCAGCTCATTTCTTTTGTTTGCTTAATTTGCTTTACAAAGAGAAAGTTCCAAATTCACATATTGCAAACTAAATAAAATTACACTTTAAATGAAAGCCAAGCTACTGTATGCAGGTGGCATAACTTTTAGAGAAAAACTGACCTCAGTTAAGAAATCACCAGAGACATTACGAGTTGCAAACTGAGTAACACAACTCAGTATGCAACCGTTTATGTCTACAATCTACCTCCAAACACTGTATCAGCATATCTACACAAGATGTTTCAGGCCAATGGGTAAATTTTTTTGTGGCATTGCAAATTATCAGAGAAGGGCAAGAAAAAACATTATCTTAGGAGCGAGAATTAGAACATTTAGGTTGCCTGAAGACCATGAAAATGTCTAAAAAACTTTAAGGACTAATTTATTTACAGTGGCTTTCGCGATATGTGAAAATTTTTATCCAATTAAGGTCAGTTCAAATAGACTTGAAGATATGATATAGGACAGATTAATGTCCTAAACTCATCTGTTGCCTTTGCTTATGAAACTTGTTTCCCTTTTTAGGGTGAGAAGACACTTTCACCCAGGATACAGAACAATTGTAAATTAAAGCAGAATACACTGAGATGGAAAAGCAAGGAGTCTAGTTACTCTGGCATAAAACTGGATGGCCAAAGTTTGAATTCCGAGCATTCCACATACAAATCATGTGTAAGCATCCAAGAAAATATTGCTAGGAGTAAAAAAACATACACATTCCCCTGCTCTACACATTCTGAATCACAAGGAAGCTATTGACACAGATTCAAAGATGTAGCAAAAGTAAGGCTGCCCTTGTTCGAAAGCCAGTCATATCCGACTCTAGGGTTCAGTGCTCATCTCTGTTTATAGTCAAAGAGCCAGCACTGTCTGCATCTGCAGACATTTCCATGGACATGTGGCAGGCACATCTCTGCACAGAATGCTATTTATCAAAAGCATTGCTTACCAATTGATCTGATTAACAACAACAACAACAGCAGCAGCTATATGCCATCACGTTAATTCCGACTAATAAGCCATTATTCATGCTGGCAGAGGAGCCTGGCATGCTAGGGTCCATAGGGTTGTGAAAGGTCAGACTCAACTGTGCAACTGAACAACAGATTCATGCTGGCACAACTTTATATTACATAAGATTTATATTTACATTACTTAACTTTGCACAACAGATTTACATTTACTTTATGTAAATACACTGAGGGGTGTGCCAGCAACCTGTAACTACTCTGTGGGCAACTGATCACATAACTTTGGTATGACTGATCGTGCAACAAACACACTGGTGGAGCTGCTTTGGGGACCCACTCCTAAATGCACCACCTCAAGTTGTGTACTTGTAATTTCACAATAAGCTTTTGGCCACAGTGACTTTTTCCAAGGTTTTTAAGATATAGAGTACTCAGAAGTAATTTACTATTCTCTTCTTCTGGAAACGCTCTGGTACTATGCAGCTTGCCCAAGGCCACAGAAGTTGGTCCTTCTCCTAAGAGAAACTGTGGGAAATTTAACATCTCTTTCTACAGTAAGATAACCCACTGGACTACAGCATACCTGTCAAGTTTTGGATTTGGAAATAAGGGAAATTTCCCAGCAAATACGGGATACTTGACAGCTATGCTTATCCTTTGCTGCCCTCCAATGGCGGCAATAGGGCATTGCAGTCTAATTAATACGGGATGACGGCAGGGAAATGGGTAAAATAAGGGGTTTCCTTGGCCAATACAGGATACTTGACAGCTATGGACTACAGTTCCCATTAGTCTCACCAAATTAAACCAATAGTAAAGGACTGCTGAAAACTAAGAGTCACAGTCCAAAAATAAAATGTAAACAACATTCTTGATGAATTTAAAGTCCAGAAAAAGAACACATTTATATTACTAAACTCAATTAACTGTGAAGTGAAATAACTGTGCGTCGAAACTAAATATATTATTAGGGAATAATGCAAAACAATGATTCCTGTAGTGAAAAGAAAAGAAAAACCTAGATGGAAGACAGAAGGAATGTGTAAAATTGTAAAGGTTAGGAGAGAAGTAAAAAGTGACAAAAATAGGGTCAGAACCCTGAATGCAGCTTGGCATGTAGAGACAAAGACAGCTATTACAGTAACCTGTGCAAAGACACAGAGGGGAACAACAAAAGGGAAAAAACAAGTTATTTCTTTGAGACGATCCAATAAATCAAAAGGAAATTCAAGCCTAATTTAGGAATGCTGACTGACCAACAGGAAAACACACTATCTGACTAGGAGAAATTAGACAGAAGTTGGAATCAATATTTTGAAAATCTATAGAGAGGAGATAAAAGAATGACAGATGAATCTTGTGGAAAAAGAACCTGCATTCTAGAAAGTGAAAGCTGCTTTGAAATTATTAGGAAGAAATAAATCACTAGGGATAGATGGTATACCAATAGAATTATTTTAAACCAGAGACTGAATCTGTCAAAATCCCTACAGCAATATGCCAACAAATATGAAAAACAAAACAAAACACCCCACATTGGCCCATAGACTGGAAATGTTTTGTATACAGTAATACCTCAGATAACACTAAAACTTGGTTCCACAAGTCTTAGTGTTAGCCGATTTTTAACGTTTTGTGATACTGTATCCTATGGGATGAATTGCATAACGTTAAAACTCCATAGAGAAAAATTGTAACCGGCACAGGCTTCAGCAAACGTTATGCGATGCATCCCATAGGATTTTAACGTCATGCGATGCAATTTTTCCCCCAGATTGCTTAACATTATGCGGTTTAGCGTTATCAGGTGCAAACGTTATCCGAGGTATTAATGGAATTCCAATCTCCAAGAAAGTAAATGCCAAGGAGTATAATAACTATAGAAATATTGCTTTAATTTCTTAGGCAAGCAAAGTGATGTTTATCCTAGATTCTAAAAAGGAAGAGACACTTGAGATCATACTGCAAATATCTGCAGGCTACTGGAGCGCAACAAAGGATTTCAAAATAATACCCATCTATGGTTTATAGATTGCAACAAAGCTTCTGACTGTGTCGATCATGAGAAACTACAGGTATGGGTTGTTCTGAAAGAAATGGTTTAAAAGGAAAATGAAAGGAGAAAGTGCCAAAGGACTGCAACTGAACATTAAGAAGACATTAAGACAAAAATCGAAACAGAAGAACTACACAACTTTACTATTGACAATGAAGAAACTGAAATAGTGAAAGCTTTTGTACACCTTGGTTCAATCATCAACCTAAATTGGGACTGCAGTCAAGAAGTGAGAAGAAGACTGAGGCACAGAAGGGCAATGATAAAATTAGAAAAGATCATCAAGTGTAAGGATGTGTCACTGGAGACTAAGACCCTACATAAGGGTTTTCTCCATCACCAAGTATGGGTGGAAGCTGGACAATAAAGAAAGCAGACAAGGAAAAATATTTCTTTGAAATATGGTGCTGGAGTGCCAGAAAAATAAACAAATTGGTCATAGAGCAATCTATCTCTGAAGGCAAAAACGATGAAGCTCAGGCTGTCTTATTTTGGACACATCATGAGAAGGCAGGATTTTCTGGGAAAGATAATAATATTGGGAAAGGTTGAAGGTAGCAGGAAAAGTAAGAAGACCAAATGTGAGATCGATTGACTCTTTAAAGCAGGGGTGCCCAAACTTTTCAGGCCGTGGGCCGGTCACATGGTTCAGGGGGCCGGCCACTATGGCCCGGTGGCTGGATCCAGCCCCAATACTAATTCATCCAGCCCACGGATCCATAAGCGGAAGTAAAATGCACCCGTATGGTTGCGTTTTACTTCTGCTTCCGGGAGCAACGAGGGCTTTGCGGGCTGGATAGATTGGTATTGGATCTGGATCTGGCCCCCAGGCCGAAGTTTGGGCACCCCTGCTTTAAAGGAACAACAGCTGAGCAGAGATGCTGAGGAAATGACATTTGGACGTATCTCATTCATAAGGCTGCCATAGGTCTGATCTGATTTGATGGCACATAACAATAACAATATCAACAAGGGATTGCAGGCATTTTCCCTATTCCAGATTTACAGAAAGAAAAACCTGTAGTCTCAGGACCCAGTGATTTCGATTTTTAAAAATTTCAGAAACTCCTGATTCCCAGGCTGCGATCGATGTAAAGAATTCACTTTAGAAAAATATGCCAGGAATGTAGACATGTATAGAGGGTTCAACCAGAGGCTGCAATTTAAAAAAACACACCAAGCAATACCATATCAATAGCAAACCATAAGAACAAGGATTTCCTTAAGTGCTAAAAAAATGTCTAATTATCATAGCACAAGTTTCTCACACTTCCTGCAGCTTCCAAGTGAGCTTGCTTTGTTTTGTTCTTTTGGAGATAAATATTGCCTTTTGTTTGCACATAAGACTGCTCAGGTGTCATATTTTGCTGGAATTACACCTGTGAGCATGACGTCAGCCTCTGGTGACATGCTATCTCTATTACACAGAATGATCTAAATATAGATCCTGAAGTATGATAGTATAGGATAAGTCCCAGTTTAAGGATGCAAAATGATGTTGTGCTTTTAGGTTAAGAGCAATGATTTCAACTTCTGTTTAAAAAAAAAAGCAGGGTGATGTGTTATGCATTAAGGCTACAGGTGATTCAACAGGCAGAAAGCAATTCACACAACCAATTTCCTCGCTACCCTCGCTGTTCCACCTGCATTTTCTGAAAACCCTTCAAAGGGTTTGAGGACTTCCTGATTAGGGGAGTTGCATTGTATAGAACAGTGGTGGTGAACCTTTGCACTCCAGGTGTTCTTGGACTTCAATTTCCAGAAGTTAGCACTCCTGCTGATCAGGGCTTCTGGGAAGTCAAGTTTATTTATTTATTTTGGAATTTGTATCGCCGCCCCCTCGCCGGAGCAACTCCGGGCGGCTCACAACAAGACATAAAAACATCCATAAAAATCACTTAAAAAGCCAACCCATTAAATATACACCCACCCCATTGGAAAAAGTTCAAGAACAGCTGGAGAGCCAAGGTTCACCATCACTGGTATAGAGCTACAGTGGAAGTGGAAACTGTATTAAAGTGGATAAGAAGGATTGGGAGCAAGTATTGGGACAGCCTCATGAAACCATTTTTAATAGCATAAAATGGCAGAGGGAGGGTACTATGATTACTGTGGTTTCACAACCTCATTTTGGTTTAATTGTGGTGACAATACATAGCCAACTAAGAAAAATTAAATGTACCAAAATTTATTAGGGCCCTGAGGCTGTTTTGGAAGAGGAAAGCCCCCACCCCACTGCCAATGGCTTCTTCTTTACAGCTTCAGTTGCATTTAATCCAGTTTTTATCAATAACTCAAGCTGTTCATATCTACTACAGCTCCATTGAAATTTTCATGCTGGGAAATCTAATTCATCCAATACAAGAATCCATCACTTACGGCGCCTCTTTCTCAAATGCGATAAAACTTCCAAACCCATAGATTTGTCTCTAACAAAAATAACACGGAGGGTTCTTTCAATCGATAACAGAATCCCTCTGATTCTGGTACCAGCTGAATATTTTCTCCAACTTTGCTTTTGTTCTTCTGGGCAGAGGCCCACAAGGGAAAGAGCTTGTTTTCACTCGCAGCCTCATCAATACCTAAATCCTGGTGAACAAGTGACACTGAGAAGCTGTAATCAATAGCTCCCTCTGCGTTTTTTCTTCTGGTCAAATGGTTCAGCACTACTGACAGGCCTGACACTTAGAACATGATGCTAAATCTTTATCAACAGCCAGTTAGGTGACTGGCAGAACAAGACGCAGGATGGTCATTAACGCTTGTGGCAATCTGTGAATAAACTTACTCCTCAATAATGTGTTTGTTTAGAAAAAGGTGAGGGGGAAAAAACTCCCTGCACAATGTATTGATTGCTTTTGAACTGCATTTAGCAATCTGGTTTGAGGATGGAACAAAATGTTGTACAACTGCGATGCTCTTTTTGTTAGTTTTCAGTCTGATACAGCAAAAAGCTGACCATCCCATTATACTGGCTTATAGACTGAATAGTTACAGAAAGCTGCCAAACTGTCAAAAATTGATCAGTGAGGTCATAATGGAAGCAGCCGAAATATCAAGTTGTAACATACAACAGAAATCACACTTAGCAAAAAATAATATTTCAGTTTGCTCCTGCTCTAGTGCTTTTTCTCCTTCCTGTCTCTGATAGAAACAAATACTGAGATATGAACCAGCATGCGTTCCAGTTTATTGCTAACTACATAAGGAATGAAAGCACAACTAGGTTTATGTGTGCACCACATTCCAACTCAACGCTTCACAATCTTCTCTTTAAATGCACAATAACTCAATTCAGTCTTGAATGTTTTAAACATTTTGACTGAATAACACACCTCACTTATGTCAGATTGATTTGAGCATCGGGTTTTAACTTGAATGATAACAACAAACACATAGTTTTATTGGAAGTGGGAACCCTATAGAGTTACCACTGCAACTAGGAGATTATCGAAGATACCTTATTTAAGTAATGGAAGAGTCATTTATGATGGTCTTAGACTAATCAGCCCAACATTTTCCAATCCCCATGAGTCTGTATGGTTTCCTTTTGATCTTCCTATACTATTCTAATGAGATTTTTAATTGAACTTTATGGGTTCCCTTTAAGAACTGTAGCCCTCACCATCAATCTAAACTGCAGTAAACTATTTGAAGTTTTTCTTCACAGAAAGGTGAGCCATTTCCACCATGTCCTTGGCATAATTTAAAGCAAAGATGTTGCATCTCTCAGCTGCTGCCGGCACCTTTTCCACCTCCTCATAAAGTTGAAGGTCAGTGTATGAATTATGTGAATCAACCTAACTACAAAAGGAGACCTGTAGAAAGCACACTCTACAAATTAAGTGGGCAAGGTCTGCAGAATGAAAGCATAACGTGTATTTTATTTTTGCGGAAACAAGTCAGGAATATTAAATGGGAGGAATGAGCAGGCTTTTAGAAGCTTAAAAGTTTCAAGAACTCATGTTTTAAAATATTTCAGATTTTATTATTGTGGTGTCTCAGTGGTTAAGAAGCTTGCCTTATTAGCTTGAAGGCTGGCAAGTCGGCAATTCAAGACCCGGCTACCGCATGATGGACTGAGCGCCTGTCTCTGTCCCAGCTTTTGGGGACATGAAAGGATCCTCATTCAGGCATCCCCTGAGTGGAGTTTCTTCCACGAAAATCCTTTCAACCCAGAATAATTTCTGACACAAAATTATTGTTATTGTTCAGATTAAATCAGATTGGGATAGCCAAGTACAGAGTCCGTAAGGTAAAGGTTGTCCTTGCTCGAAAGCCAGTTGTATCTGATTCTAGGGTTCAGTGCTCATCTCTGTTTATAGCCAAAGAGCCCGCACTGTCTGTGTCTGCAGATGTTTCTTTGGACATGTGGCAGGCATGCCTTGGGTCTCAAACTGCTGACCTTCCAGTCATCAAGTTCAGCGTCTTAACCACTAAACCACCACAGTCCTACAGAGACCGTACATTCAGGCATTTGCTATACAATGGCCAAAAACCTATTGCTTAATGTAGTAAATTGTGCTGGAACAGGTCTATTGAATCTGTAACTGTGTAATTATATCTGTGATACTGTATTTATATATGTTGTAAGCCGCTTTGAGTGGCACCTGTGCCAGGAAAGCGGGATAGAAATAAAACTTTTATTATTATTATTATTATTATTATTATTATTATTATTATTATTATTATTATTATTATTATTATTATTATTATTTAGTGAGTCAACTTTCCAGTAGGCATCACTGATTTTAATGGGCCTACTCTAAATGTTACTTATTTTAGTTACAGTTAAAATAGACCCATTGTAATCAAAGGAATGTATGGAAAAGTTGTCTCACTAATTCCCTGTTGATCCAATGGTCCTACTCAGTGTCGCCATCAGAAATTTCTGTGCCCCATACTGAGCAATCCTATTGGGCCCTCCCCACACATACACACACACACAGTAATGTCTTGCAGTAATGTCATAGTTATGGCCGCCGCCGGCAGGGCCCCTGTCACCTCCGGGCCCTATATGGCAGTACTGGTAGTACTGCCCTGATGGCGGCCCTGGTCCTACTCTAGAACAATACTGCATGCCCAGCAATAGGATTTTAGCCACTCTCTGTAGTGTGTTTTGTAAAAACAGCTTATTGTTGAGCAACATCTCAATAATGTGCAGATTTGTTAAAAGGAACTGTTCAAGAATAACATACTGACTCTTCAGTAATCTCTTCTAAAGCATGGGTTCCAGTGCATGCACAGAGCTGACCTTCATGTTTACCAGCATGGAGGGCAGTTTCAGATATGCAGAAGCATTCATTCTCTACCAAAGAGGAGCTTTGTATATGTACTGAAACCTACGTTCCTGTTCAATGTTTTACATGTTGAATGCAGTACACATAAAACTTTTAAAATTCAGTTCAAATACTGAAGCAGAGGTGTGTAGATTTTTTTTTGCTATTTCCCCTTCAGAATGTACTCAACAGTATTGGAAATTCTTATTTTGTCTTTTTATTACTTTATTTGCAATACTACAGATTATGCAACTATCTTCTGTTGTTGTTTTTGTTAAGATTTTGGCAAAATAAGGATTGGATTCTGTGTTTGATTTCTCCCTCAGTGGGATTTTTTCCCTATGAATGGAGACATACCCTGGTTAGCTCAGATGACAATCTTGGTAATATTGGGGTCCCATTTCCGTGTTCCAGAAAGTCCTCAACACCTCAAATCGGATTTGGGGGTGGGTGTCACAGGGGATTTGGGGGGCAAGGGGAAAGCAAACCTTTTCCTATTCTGATAGCAGAAATGTCCTGCTAATTTTAAACACTCATACTTTCATTTGTTTTCATTGCAAGCAATTTCAACTCTTTGCTAATTTTTGTTCACATTTATGCATTATTAAAATGAATTTGTCACACTCCTTTCTGAGAACTTTTTCCTCTATAGAACTGTTTTAAAAATTACAAGTTTTACCAAATAATTAAGGACAAATTTGGAGAGAGACACAACTTCCACATAATAAGTTTATGCCATAAGGAGTACCTCTATATAAGCAATCACTCAACTCCCTCTTGTTTACATACAAAAGACACCTATGAAGGGATTCTGAAGTGCCTGGGAAGAATGAAATGGAAATCTTGACACTGAGTGGCTCCAGATTTATTTGTGAAGAGGACCTTGGGACAGAGCATTTGTGTACAATAGAACTATGTATTTACCTACGTTAATAGTACTGCCATGTTAAGGGACCACTAATGACTTAACTATTTTCTCTTGTTAACTTTCTCTGTTCAAGACAAAAAGCTGAAGAGTCTATGCTGCTTTCTTGCTTGGAGGCAGGTGCATAATTGGCTCAGAAAGTTTCACACTACTTCAATTCTTGCTTCTGATTTTATAAATACAGTACATGACCAATGAAGCCATATAATATCATACTTACAGATACATCTCAAACATGCATGTATTATGTATGACAGAGAATAGAAGGAACAAAATAACTACACATTTCTATTACAACACAAGCCAAACCTATGTTAGCACAAGAAACCTGTTGCTTCTAGTGTTTCTATTTCTTAACTTTTTGGTTGTGCCAAAAAACCTGATAGCCATTCACCCTAATGCCCAGTGCTCAAATATGGGTTTTAACTGCTTGTAGTGAAGCCAATACATATTGAAATTAAATATATACACTTCTGGAGTTCTAAGATTCAACTGTGGTATAGAAAACAGATCCTGGGACTAAGGATGGATTCTTAGCCCCAGCTGCCTCTGCCTCTCTCTGGGCAGTAGAGCGATGAATGACTGGTATCAGTGACTCATTAGCTTTGATGCTAGTACATACATTTAAAAAGCTGCATCAACTGTTGCGCCAAAGTGCTTTTAAATGTTTGAAAGATAACACACGGTGTGCATACTTTCAGATTTCAGGGCCATGCCTCATAAAGAGGGGCAAACTACAGCAACACTGCAAATCTGGGTGTCATTTTCCTCCCCCAACCTTTGATAATAGAAACCAATCGGTAAGGTCATCGTAAAGCTTTGTGCCAGCACCTAGATAACTTCACACTTACGACATAGGTCAAGAGCATAAATGTCAGCCAATTCGCATGCTGAGATAATAATCTGAAATTAAAAAATATCTGAGGCAATTGTATACCTCACCAATGGGGCAAAAGTGGCTAAAGTAATTTGGAAATATATCCCCAAGCCTTTGCAAACTAAACGGCTATGTTCTACATTGCCTAAACTGGTGAGATTCCTAAATCTCTAATGGAGCCAAGCCATAGGAACAGAGAGGCCGTGACTTTGTGATTCATTGTGTGAAGGAAGCCAGAACACGCCTGGCACCCAGAATCAACAACTTGGCACTCTTGGGATCCAAGGCAAATCCGCTCCATTAGGAATGAAGGTAGCATTTTGTTCTGTCACACCATATGACCTCATATAAGCAGAACAGATTTCTGGTGGTCGGGAGGGGGGACACACCCAAGAATATCCTAGTGTGTCTATTAAGCCCAGCACAAGTTTCCAGCAGAGTGAAACAAATCTCTATCTAAAAAAACATATTTTAAAAAAGAATTAAGAGAAAGAAAAAAATGAAACTAAATTCATGCAGGTTGATACATTAAAAGAGCAGTACTGTATTCCGATTTCAAATAAATGATGGGAAAATAAATCACATTATCTGGTTGATGCATTAATGCTGATTAAAACACTTACTGACTTACTTACTCATCACAGAGTAGATTTCACAGCAGATATATTTAATCTAATGTAATTTAGCTCACAAAGCTTTCCTTCTAAAACCAGATCTGGCTCCTGACACCAATTCATCCGGCCCGCACTGCCCTCGTCGCTTCCGGAAGTTTTGCTTCCACTTCTGGGAGCGATGAGAGCTGGAAGAATTGGTGTCGGGGGCTGGATCTGGCCCACAGGCTGTAGCTTGGGCACCCCTGGTTTAAGTAGAGAAAATGGCAGCTTAACATCTATCTCATCCTGTTGCAAAACAGATTGCAAGGCGTGTTTTACTTCTGCTTTTGGTGGGAGGAACCACGTGACTGGCCCAATGAACCAAGTGACCGGCCCGCGGCCCGACTTACAGGATTGCTTCTCATGGCTCCTCCCACAGCTCTGGCTGCTCTACTGTTGCCTGCCAGGTCTGCTAATGTCTTGTAAGAAACGACATCTCCAAATTTCACATGTCTTAATAGGGTCCACAACACTTCTCTGGTGAATGAATCTGAAAGGGAGAGGAATAAACAATGAAGTTGCAAACACTAATCAGAAGCCTACTTTTTAAAAAACCCTAACAAGATAAAAATAGTCAGGAAGACTGACATTTAAACTACAGTATGGACATCAACATTTCGTCTTTCAAATTAACACAGCAATCAGTTCTATTATTGTGTTCTATATTTAAATTCATGATTATGAGAGAGTGTGCTTCAAGTAATTGATCACTATTAAAAAGGCATTCAAGGCTTTGATTTTCCTATATTTTTAATTTGCTTCCAGTACAATTATCCTGTTAACGCATACAATGTGCTTTCCCATTAAATTGGCAGAGTATAAATTAGCATACAGTCAAATTTTAAAAAAAAGACAGAACATGGGTTGAGTAGGAAAAGAACTGACAGTACCTATTTTATACAGCACTTCTGTCTTCTAATTTTAAACTTCAGCTGGGTCACACCAGAAGAGAAGCCCTAAAGCCACTAGACTTTATTTCCCTGGCCAACTGAGTGTTTTTAATATTCAGAAAGTGCCTTCAAGCTATCGCTCAGCATTTATAACGACTGGCTGGAAGGTCTCTGAATATACATGGCATATTTGAATGGAAATACTCATTAGAAATTGAATACTTATTCCTTTGCTGTCTGGATACCCTTGATTTTCATTTTGTCATTAATAAGACACGAAGAGAAGAAACTGGAGTGGGTTAGTGGTTAATACACTGAACTTGACAACTGGAAGGTTGGCAGGTCAACGGTTCCGAGACCCAAGTACTGTACAACGGAGTGAGCTCCCATCCAGCTCCTGCAAACCTAGCAGTTCAAAAGCAATACATTGTAAGTAAATAAATAGGTACCACTTTGGTGGAAAGGTAACAGCATTCTGTGTACTCCTATGTCTAGTCATGCCTATGACATGACCATGAAAACGCAGACAGCGCTGGCTCTTTGGCTGTAAACCGAGATGAGCACCACCCCTTAGAGTTGGACATGACTGGCTTTTGAGCAAAGGAAACCTTTACCTTTACTGAGAGAAGTAAAAGAGCCTTTTCACATTGCTGATGGCTGGCAAGAAAACAATTAAACATTATCTGCAAGTGATCAGGCATAGTCTGGTTAAAACATTTATAGCAACTTGTGGACTAGAACTTCCATTGTCCCTACCCAGCATAACTAGTGGGTGATGGGAACTGCAGCTCAAACATCTGGCGGCCCTTAAGATTTCCACCTCTGGATTATTGACAGTAGAAACACAGTTACAGTGGACAGTACTTTTTTCTGGCTGGATACCTGTACTTTTTCCCTCTAAGACACAGAAAGAGGTACAGATATGCTTTAAATACTACAGGAATATCACAGGAGCGATTTTTATTAAAAGTTGATCTTCCTCAGCTGCTATAATATTCAAAGGTGGACCACTAAATGAGGAGCGCAAAGGAAATGTGTTTCATGAAAAAGACCTTTGTGCCTGACTGTACCCTGGGTATGACCACGGAAAGAGTACCTCAATTGGTCAGTGATGAGTTCCATGTTCAGATCATTGGAAAGATCACATCTGTATGTGAATTCCAAGATTTCGGAACTTATCTGGGCAGCAGGCAGAAGAGTGATTTTGCATCTGGTAATACAACGTGGAGAATATTGATGGTTTAGCCAGGATGGGAGGAGTCTGAGTGTGAAAGGCTGTGAGATGTTGTTGAGGGATTTTCGTAGGGGCATTGTTAGGAGTTTGGGAGGGGTGGGCGTTGGCCTTAGGTCCCCTAATTCCTCCGGCGTTGGCAGGAAGTTGGTAAGGGGAGGGGTGTAGGCCTTTGGGTTTATTTAGTTTGGGTTTTTGCTTTATGTAAATAGTTAATAAAGTGGCTCTTTGTTAAATTCCAGCACTGTGTCGTGTGTTTCCTTGGTGTGGAGTGGCAAAGAGAACCTCAATTGCTCGTTTGGTATTTTTTTAGCAAGGTGATAACAGTGAAAAGAGATTGCCATACTAAAACTAAGTGCAGGATTAATATTCTCAATCACCTGATCATACATTTGCACCGAGTCACTGGCCAGGGGTAGATGGACTGTAGGTCTGGATCTACAGGTAGACCTATTTATGATCTGCAGTTAAGAACATAGCAAGAATCATGTTGAGTCAACCAAAAAAATCTTCCTAGTCCTCAATTCCATTTGCACAAGGGCTAACCAGAAATCTGTGTACAGCAACGTGGTTAAGGTGCTGAGCTGGAGACTGGAAGGTTGGGTTTCGATATCTGAGAGCTGCATATGGGGACATGAAAGGAGCCTCATTTGGGCATCCCCTAAAAATCCTTTCAACCCATAGTAATCTCTGACACGAAATTATTATAGCAACAAGAATTTGTGGTTCCCTACTGTTTATCTGTAGCAGTAACCCAATGGCTCGGCTATACTGGCTAACCTTACGTTAGATGGAGTAACTTGATTTTTTTACGCAAGGGTAAGTTGCTAAGGTCATTCCTAACTGAAAATAAATGAGGCTCAAAATCCTGCAATTTAATATATATGTCCACTGCATGAGAATCCAGTTTGTAGATATCCAGCTTCTAGTAAAGAAGAAAGATTATGCTGCAATCCTTTCACCCCCTTACCCTCTCGCAAGACAAAAGTAGGAATAGACAGTGAAGTACAGAGCACCCCATTTGGGAACACTACGTTAACTCATGGATCTTTTCTACTCTCCTAAAGTAAGGAAAATAGCACTGAGAAAAATCAGCTGGAATGATAACAATGCTTCACTTTGAAGGCCTTTACCTCAGCTTCTCAAGGTGTGTCTCTCTCTTCTTTTCCAATAATTGAAAAGTCACTCACATCACACTTATTTGTAAAAAAAGAATCTTTCTTTGTTCTTAAAAGAAACCCACATACTTTAATGTTTGTCTTAAATAATAAAAGCCACTTCTTAACTGAAGAGAAAGATAATCGCTTCATTGAAAAAAAAATCTGTTTAGCCTTTATTATAACATTAAGCAAATTAAACATCAGCATAATCCAGGTGATACTAGAATAGGGTCATCAAAGAAATTAACTTTGTTGTTCATTAATTTACATGGATTAGCAGAGGGCAAAGAGATAGCAAATCTGCTCTAGTTTTTTATGATATAATTTCAAACTGTACACCATTTGTGGCACTAGGGTGACTTTGGGGTTAATCAGACTGATTTGTCCTTTTAATTGCTTTCTATTCAAAGAAAATTCATTAGATAATGTTCTCTTCAAAATTCATGAATCAATTTAACTGAAGAAACCATATTAACAGCTTTGGGTTCATTAGCACACGGAGTTGTGTTACTAGCTGATTGCTAGGAGAGTTTCCTTAGGCAAACAGACTTTGTTTACTGTCATTTCTTTCAAAAGGCCTATTTGATACCCAGTTGTAACTAGGGGAGAGTGGATTCCCCCCACTGCATTTCATAATTCTTCCCTGGGTTGGCTCTGACCCATATTGTTGATCTGCCTTGCCTTTTGATTTTACAAGGTGAATTTCAGTAATTAATTTTGGAAACAGGGCTCTTATCAGTTTTGCTCGTGACTTAAAGCGTTCCATTCTTGGCTGGGATGTGTTCTGGAGACTAGAGTCTTGTAGGCTTCCATGGATGGCTCATCTGCCAGTCACCTCCCTCTCTCCCGCCTGCTTTCTTCCCCTCAGGGCACTTTCAGTTTCCACATCAGGGTACCGGCTCCTCTGGGCAGGCAACGACAGCTTTTTGTGCATTGGGCCATGTGGGATATGCCACCACTATTGCTAAATAGTAACACACGCTGACAGATTTTATAATTGCAAGTTAACTGTTAATTTCAGGGCAATAAAGCTAAGGATTGGGAAGCAGAGGAGAGAAGTAAGTAAGGCAGCTCTGGGGCAATAGAAGCACAATAAATAAAACAGCAATGTTCCCAAAGGATCTATACTGGGATGGGTGGTATTTAATTTGTTCTTTGCTGATTTGGAGCAGTGAGCAGGTGACTCAGCTCAACTTATGGGTGCTATGAGTCATTCAGGAACATGGCATCCAGTGCGGAGTTCTCCAAACTGAAGAAAGGGAGAACAAAACGGTAAGTCAGATCATATTGTTCAGTCAGAAGTCGAGTCTGACCCTTTGCAACTGCACGGACCACCCTAGGCCAGGCTCCTCTGTCATTTGCCATCCTCTGTAGCCCGCCCAGATTTATGCCCACTGCATCAAAGCCATCTTGCCACCTCATCATTTGTTTCCCCCTTCTCCTTTTGCCTTCAATCTTTCCCAAAATCAGGGCCTTCTCCAGTGAGTCCTCTCTCCTCATTTAGTGGCCAAAGTACTTGAGCTTCAGCTTCAGTATTTGTTCTTCCAAGGAGTAGTCAGGGTTGATTTCCTTTAGGACTGACTGATTTGATCTCCTTGCAGTCCAGGAGACTCTCAAGAGTCTTCTCCAGCACCACAGTTCAAAAGTGTCTATACTTCTGTGTTGAGCCTTCCTTATGGTCCAGCTCTCACAGCCATACATTACTACTGGAAAGACCATTACTGAGAAGACGAAGCCAGATTATGTACAAGAATATAACAATAGTTGGCAATCCGGGGCTTGCATGTAGCTCTTGGAAATCACCCACCTGGCCTCCATGTCACCACCACATCCAAAATAAACAAAGCATTATCTTTGAAACCCACAACATTTGCCAGATGTTGTGGTGATCATGGGCACCAACTCTGATGGCTTTAAAGGAAATTTACTAGATAAATCTGTGAGGGATGTAATAGGATTCATAGAACAGTAGTGCAAATTTTTCTTAAATAGTGCTAATAAAACAAATAAGACATGGGTGGGAGGGAATACCGACCATGAATGACAAGATGATTAAGCTAACATTTATAGTGAGACAAGAAGCCTTTGTCTCTATTTAAGACCCAGGAGAGAGCACTGAACTTCTTGCTGAAGCATTGTTCAGATGCCTATTGGACTCTGCCTGGAAGTCCTTTTGTTCAAGAATAGGAACACTAAGGTCAGAAGGTTTCCTGGGAGACTGAAGTGTTCCCTTATTGACTGCTGAATATTACAGGGAGACCAGCCTATTTGTCCTAGTGTAAAATGACATATATTACTTCTGGGCAGATGAAAGGATGTATCACAATGGAAGATGAACTGATGTTATGAGTGAGACTATTAGGCCATGTTAACAGGGTAGACACAGGGCAGAATCAGAGAGCTGTTTCTGTATCTGTATCTCTGCAGTGAGGTGCCTTCTTCCTGATGAGCAGTTTTTCAAGTTGAGCAGCTGCTTATAAGCAACTACAGGTCTGCTACCTAAGGTTTATGAGACACAAAAGATACCTGAGGATACATTTCAGTGGTTTTAGAGGCTAGCGACTGGTGGTTTGTTGTGATTTGTTATGGGTTTGTCCTCTGGTAGGTAGACTCTGGGTATCCATCTATTTCTTCACTCACTCACTCACTCAGATCTAAATCTTCAACTTTGAGGACCTACATCTGATAGCTCTAGGAAGATCTGGCAGTAGACAATAGATGGACAGAGGCTGGAAAGATGTAAATATGTGTAGATGTCTGCCAGATTCCAGTGTAAGTTGGTGTTTATTTGTCCACTAGGCAGCAGTGCCTAAAAATGAAACTGCTGTGTGGCTTGTTCTAGGCTAATGGTAGGGGAGAAATAATTGAAATGTTGGAGAGAAACTTCATCAACTGAAGAGGACCAGGCGGTCCATTTTCACTATACATATTACTAGGTAGTAAGTACCATTTCATTCAACAAGATTTATGCCTGAGCTTGACGACCAGAAGGTCAGCAGTTTGAGACCTGAGTGCTGCATGACGGAATGCCTGTTGTTTGTCCTAGCTCCTGTCAACCTAGCAGTTCGAAAGCAAGAAATTGCAAGCAGATAAATAGGTACAGCTTCGGCAGGAAAGGTAACAGTGCTCCGTGTGCTCTGACATTTAATCATGCCTACCACATGACCATAGAGACATCTGCAGTTAAAGACAGCATTAGAGTTGGACACAACTGGCTTTAAAAAAAGGAAGGCATTTACCTTATACTGTACAATAAGTGATCTCACAAAGCCAGGGAATGATATGAAAATCTTTTCCTGCTGGCATCCCTCACTTTTTCTGACAAAAACTGAGAAGAATAAAGACCTGGCAAAGAGCAGGGAGTAGACTGAGAGCTTATTAATATCTTTAGGAATACAACAAGAATCATATGCAAACTTAATTGTTGTATGAAATATGTTACAAAAAAACAAGAACGATGTTTCAAAATAATTATTGGAGGGTTAAGTAATCAAATCATTGTGCAAAATGATGACAGAAATGTTGCATAACATTGTACTGTATATGAATTGTTAAAATGATTGTCAAATGTATTTTTCGCATGTATTCATATACACAACATGAACTCATATAACAACATTTTTTCCTCATTAAGACACTAACATAGCTCAAGATAATGGAGAATCTTGCAATCATATGCATGTGGTTTTATAAATGTATCTGAAATGTTAATTTCACCCTGCAGGCATCGAACACATCAATTAGTTTAAGGCAAGCAGCTTGGTGACTGTGCCAAATATTTTTATTACTAAACTCTCTGTTCGTACTTGTAAATATAATCATAAAATGAGGCAAACCTTCACCAATGTTCAACATGGTTGCAAACTTTACATATTGTTAACTACACAAGAAAGTCATACATATTCCTGGATCGTAGCACTTGATTATGTTCTAGGCTGTAAAAATAGTAAAAAGGTGTTGAACTCTTGTCAAAGCCTAATTATGAATTGTTTGAAGTAAATGTACAGTGGAACCCCATATAACGATTTTAATTGGTTCTAAGGGATCCATCATTGTATGAAAAAATTGCTGTACGATACATGGTAGGGCAAACGCAGCCCAGCCCTCTTAGCGAAAGGGGTCCACGGACCCCTTGCCATTTCAAAATGGCAAGGGGTCAATGGATCCCATTTTGCTAAGAGCGCTAGGCTGCTATTGTCCTGGGAAAGCGCATTCCAAGGGCAAAAGCAACCCAGCCCTCTTAGAGAAAGGCATTCTCGGTGCTCCCCATGCCATTTCAAAATGGCAAGGGTCCGTGGATCCCTTTCGCTAAGAGGTCTGGGCTGATTTCACTGTGAGAATGCACTTTCTCAGGACAAAGAGCAGGTGGCAATCGTGGCCAGGAGGGCCTTTGCACAACTTCGTGTCATCTTCCAATTGCGCCCGCTCCTGGACCGGGACACCTTGCTTATGGTCACTCATGCTCTGGTCACCTCCAAATTGGATTATTGCAATGCGCTCTACATGAGGCTGTCCTTGTAGACCATTTGGAGGCTTCAGCTGGCCCAGAACGCGGCTGCCTGAGTGGTGATGGGGTGGGGGCATTATGCTCACGCTTCCCTGCTGCACCAGGAGCTGCACTGGTTGCCAGTGTGCCTCCGGGTGCAATTCAAGGTGCTGGTTTTGACCTTTAAAGCCCTTTATGGTTACTTATGGGACCGCATCTCCCCAAGGTATTCTGTCTGTCCCACGAGGGCAGACCAAAGAGACTCTGTGGTGGTCCCCTCGACAAGAGTAGCACATCTAGCTGGGACCAGGGGAAGAGCCTTTTCTGTGTCTGCCCCTGCCCTGTGGAACCTTCTGCCATTGGAATTGCGCCTCCAGACAAAGTTGCTCCCCTTCCAGAAAGCTCTTAAGACCTGGCTGTGCGAGCAGGTCTGGGACCCATCTTGCGGTACGACCCAGGTTCACTGGCTAGTCTAGCTGCCCTAGATTATAGTTTTTGTTGGAGCTGTCTGATGTTCTTAAACTGTTTTTAATGCATTTTTGTATGGTTTTAGCTGTTTAGCGTTTTTACAGTTTTATTTTGTTTTAAGGGGTCGGTGTTTTTTTTTTGGGCTGGGTTTTTTAAAATGCTTTTTATGATTGTATGTTATTCATGTATATATGTTGTTAACTGCTCTGGGTGGTGCATGCGTCAGAGGAGAGGGATACAAATGTGTGTAAATAAATAAATAATAAATAGCAGCCTAGCGCTCTTAGCAAAAGGGGATCCACTGACTCCTTGACATTTTGAAATGGCAAAGGGACCACCAGGAATCCCTTTCGCTAAGAGAACCAGGCTGCTATTGTCCTGGGAAAGCAGCCCAGACCTCTTAGCGAAAGGGATTCTCGGTGCTCCCCATGCCATTTCAAAATCACAATGGGTCTGTGGATCCCCTTTCGCTAAGAGCGCTAGGCTGCTATTGTCCTGGGAAAGTGCATTTCCATGGTGAAAACAGCCCAGCCCTCTTAGCGAAAGGGATCCACAGACCCATTGTGATTTTGAAATGGCATGGGGAGCACCGAGAATCCCTTTCGCTAAGGGCGCTAGGCTGCTATTGTCCTGGGAAAGCGCGTTCCCAGGGCGAAAGCAGCCCAGCCCTCTTAGCAAAAGGGATTCTTTGTGGTCCCCTTGCCATTTCAAAATGGCAAGTAGTCCATTGATCCCAGCTCTGCCAGTTCACGAAGAGGTTTTGGGGGGAAGACTACCCCACCCCACCCCAAAGACACCCGGCTTTTGCCTTAAAAAATGTATCATACAACGATGAAAATCATTGTATGATACAATTTTAAAAAAATAGACAATAGTTGTACGATTTCATCACTGTGCGATGCAATCGTTATACAGGGTTTTACTGTATTAGTTATTGCTCCAGAACCGTGATAAACAGGTTAGAATCCAAGAATCTAAAGCTCGAGGAAGCATTTAAATCATACAATTCAAAGTCTGTAGTGCTCTTTGTTTGCTAACATTTAGCACTTCAGTACATATAAGGAATAACTTCTAAATAGAATAGTAGTGACTTATTTCTCACTGGATTAATGCAGTGTTTAATCCAGTTTTAGACAAACAAATGCTTACATCTGGAATAGACAGTTAATTAAGAAAGAAGACAAAGAGCCAAACATTTCATGGAGCTGTATATTATATTCAAATATAATTCTACAAGGGATCTTTTTGCTGTTACAGTATTTGCTTTCCAATTTTTTTTCCAGACTATAGGTTCAATGCAGCTTTCTGGGTATGCAGTACCTGAGTGTGGAGAGACTCTCATGGGAACAGCAGAAACCTGTTTCCCATTTAGTGTGCCAAGCTATTAAGAGTCAAAAGGAAGGACATCCATAGCTTCAATAGCTACCCTTTTCCATCTCTGGTTGAAAAATATGAGTGCTCTCTGTGTGAAGAATGGAAGGAGCGTATATACCTTACAGTAGTCTAATGTGCTGAATACTGACACATGTCTTGGTTATACTCCACTGAGATCAGATTTTAACCAGGTGCTGCAGCTGTGGTTGACTAGATGAAGCCTACAATGTGTTTATAGATAATAATATGGAGAATATGGAAAACTGAAAGATGAATGAGCCCCATTAGTACAGGGACACCTATCTGAATACTTCTGTTAAAACAAATCAAGAAATCTGTCATTAACCAATTTCCAATTTTGCATCAACAATCATCAACTCCAGAAGAAGCCTGGATATTTTACGGGAAAAAATCCTTCAAACCAGAGGTCATTGAAAACTCTGATTTGTTCCAATTCTAATAACTATAGTTTACTAATTGGAATGAAAGGGAGATTGTAGATAATTAAAGACTTCCTGGTTTGTTTTTACTCTTTAAAATGGAGAAGCAACATCTTTAAATACTAAGTTTTGTTCTTATTTCAATTTATAAAATTGAGATGATTTTCCTTTCAAATTTGTACACACCATCTTTGTTTTTTGGATGATAATATAATGTGGTGTCAGTTCACAGCTGTCAAGTATCCCTTATTGGCTGGGAAAACCCCTTATTTCACCTCTTTCCCGCCGCCATCCCTTATTAATCAGACTGCAATGCCATATTGCCACCATTGGAGGGCAGCACAGGATAAGCATAACTGTCAAGTATCCCTTATTTGCCAGGAAATTTCCCTTATTTCCAAATCCAAAAATTGACAGGTATGTGTCAGTTTCAGGTGGAATACTTTGCACCTGGCCTCCTCCTGTTGAGCACCAAACAATTTAAAGATGGCACATCTAGTCATGTTTTCTGTTGTGAAGCTAGGTTTGTACTGTGGAAACTAACAGAATTTAAAAACTCTGAGGATAGAAGACAATAGAGTATGGGAATAATCTGGAGATTTACATAGGCTATAAACCAGGAGTTCTCAACCTTTTAAAGCCGGGGGCCGGGTCACGCTGCCCCAGACAGTTTTGGAGGCCATACGCCCATTTTGCCTTTCCTCAACCATATGGTACTTCCAGGTGTGGTGGAGGTGGTGAGGAGCCACATGAATGGTGCTGTGGATTGCATCCGGCCCGTGGGCTGCAGGTTGAGAATCCCTGCTATATGTAATGAACTTGGAAAATGTTACCTGATCTGAATCGGTCCCAACCACTTCTCACTTGGAGAAACGGAACTTTTCTGCTAATTTAGTATGAATGCTTTCCTAGATAGCATTACATCACTGGGATTAGCGCCTCTAGAGGCCCTTTGAGAGGTCTTTGAGAGTCATCAGGAGAGATTTCCCATAACCCAACACACCTGCTTGCACTCTGAACTTCAAGTTGATACTCCTTTGAACTTGTAAGGTCATTCACCAACACAAGAAAACTATCTTGCCAGGTAGTTTCGACCTTGGGAGATCTCGGAGAGATAACGAAAATCTTCTCTCCCCGATCTAATCTCAAGGACACCCATAAATTCCTAAGGGGGGGGAGAGGGACTTTTATAGGATAAAAAGCCCTGCTTTTACGAGGTTAGAGAGGGTCTTCATTGGATGCAGCGGAGCTCTTCGAACCATCGCAAGGAGGAGCGGAAATGGAACTTTGAAATGGGGCCAAAGCCAGGTCATTCCTTTGGGAGAAGGAGTGAGACTATGTCTCTGGACTTAGTGCATATCTTGCCAAAGTGATATTTAGCCAAAATTCCAGAAATCTTCAGACTTTGAAATTTCTAGGATAAGATTAGGTCTACTCAGATTTTACACATTTTCTTATTTTCAGTTAAGTGGTGCAAACTTAGGTTTAGACAGAATTAAGGACCCAGGAATGGGATCTTTTTCTTTAAAGTCAGATTAGTATTTTAGCAACAGCTATGCTTTGTCTTTGGATATTTCAATTGGATTTATGGAACCTGCTTTGTTTACTATTGCAATAAAAGGAGGGAGGCCTGACTGGGTCTCTTTTCCATAAAAGACAATTTGAAGTAGTGTTTCATGGAGTTGATGGAGTCTTTCAATGTCTACGTTATCACGCTACCATTGCAATACTCCCAATTGCATGTCCTTGGAAGATTGCCCGGGAGGAGGAGAGATAAAGAAGGACTCAGGCTGGAGAAACAATTTTCAGGGCTTGATATGGGAGAAGGTATCTGTGGGAGTAATTGGTTGCCTGGCAGCTTGAGGGAAGGACTGGGAAGAAAGGCCTAGAAGTCCCAAATGGGCGCACCAAGTTCCTCGCCCCCTCCGCCTGTCGAATTTCGTTGTGGCTCCAATACAGAAAGAGGTTGGCAACACTATAAACCATCCAAAGAAGCAAAGGTACTAAAAGGAGGGAGGGTGACTGATTCATAAACTGCAAATAAAGGCTGTAATGCATATGTGAGAGAAAAAATAATCAAAAACATAAAATAAATGTCAAAAACCAGCCAAAAGAGAGGGATAGTTCCTTGGGATGCTTAAAATTCCAACACTGGAATAACATGCCAACAAAATGGAGACTGCTTTTGGGTGGGGCATCTGTCCACTTGGGAGGCCTGGCTTCTTCATTAGATAAGCTGTTCTTGCTTTGAGGGGCTAGGATCACAGCCTGGGACTCTTTTTGGAGTCAGCACTGATACTGGAACAACAGATTGCTGTTGTGACCAAATCTGCATTCTTTCATCTTTAGCAGATTTCCCAGCTGTGCCCCTATCTATAAAAACCATTCCTATTAAAGCTGGTCCATGCATTGGTAATCTTAAGAACTGATTACCCCAAAGTTCTCCTTGTGGGGTTGCCCTTGTCCCCGATTCAAAAACTGCATCAGGCCCAAAACACTATGGCCAGGTTGATATATGGAGCTAAGAATCGGATCACATCAGTTCAACCCTGGTCTGGCTGCATTGGCTCCCCATGGTGCACTGTATCAGGCACAAGGTCTAAATTTTAACCTATAAAGCCCTCAATGGTTTTGGACCTTGTTACCCAAGCAGCATTTTTTCCTCATAAATCAACTGCCCATATTATTCAATCTTCTTAGAGTCTGCTGATAGCAAGAGTGGCAAAAAACAACAAGAGGTAACAAGGTGGAGAGCATTCTTGATGGTGGCACCTGCATTATGGAATAGTTTATCCCCAGAGCTGTGCCAGGGCCCTTCACTAAATACATTTAAGAAGTTCTTAAATTATGAGCTGTATACAGAAGCCTATAAAGATCCTCTACCTTTGGACACTTAATTTTGATTAATATTTGTTTCTGGGCCTTTTTTCTGTGGAGTTTTTACTTGATTTTTTTATTTTTAACACACTATTGCCATTGAAGGGGATATTGTTACAATGTATTTTAGTAAAGGTAAAGGTTTCCCTTGCTCGAAAGCCAGTCGTATCCGACTCTAGGGTGCAGTGCTCATCTCTGTTTCTAAGCCGAAGAGCCAGCGCTGTCTGCTTCTGCAGACGTTTCCGTGGTCATGTGGCAGGCATGACTAGACACCGGAGCGCACGGAACGCTGTTACCTTCCCACCGAAGTGTTCCCTATTTATCTACTTGCAATTTCTTGCTTTCGAACTGCTAGGTTGGCAGGAGCTGGGATGAAGATGGGAGCTCATTTCCGTCCTGCAGTACTCGGGAATCGAACTGCTGACCTTCCGCTTCCCAGTCAGCGTCTTAGCGACTTGAGCCACCTCAGTACTCCACTGAGTACACTGCAGTAATGTATTTTAAGAGTGTTGATTTCATTTTTATGGTGTAAACCAGAAGTTCTCAACCTTTTAAAGCCGGGGGCCAGGTCACACTCCCTCAGACAGCTTCAGGGGCCGGATGGACATTTTGCTCTTCTTCCACCACATGGCACTTCCCGGCATGGTGGAGGCGGTGGGAGGCACATGAAATGGTGCTGCAGGCTGCATCCGACCCATAGGTTGAGAATCCCTGGTGTAAAGAGCCCAGAATGGAAATTTCCTCCCAGATGGGCAATACAGAAATGTATTTCATAAATAAATAATAACTATAGCAGTTAGTCTTTAAAGTGCTGCAGAGTTTTTGTTTTTGTGTTTTAACTTTCTGATATGTCTAATAAATATTGGTGATCTGTTAGCTATGGATAAGAGGTTGAAAGTGAACCATGGGCTTGCCACATCTCTCGCCTGAGTATTCCTCTCTTGGCACCACTGTTCCACACATACTACTAATTTGATTTACATTCTCCCCTTCCTTATAAGAGCTCAGGGGGACTGAGGAACATCAGTGTCTAAGAAACATTCATATCCCAGGGGTTTATTTATTTATTTGCTGTTGTGCTTCATTACATGACTGTGAACATTTTAGATCAAGGGCTATATACCACATCGATATCAATGAACTACTGTCAACAACAGCCTGTTGCAACTGATACAAACTTTATTTTCTCCCCAGAGGCTGGCAACTTTCTCCCAATACATTCCTTTAATACCGACCAAAATTAAATTTATGATGGAGTTGAGCAATACTTACGTTGATGTAAAAACCCCGGTTTATCCCACCTTATCTTTATCTATTTAAAGAAAGTCAACCTTAATAACAGTTGTTTGCACAAATAAACATAATATAATTACATTGCTGATCTACAAAAACACTAACGATGTATTAAATAAATACATCTGAAGTCCAAGTGTCCTTAATTAGTTGTCATATTACTTTATGACCAAACAGACATACAGAATTGATTGTAGAGGAAAGTGCAGAGGAGGGCAACCAGAATGATTAGGGGACTGGAACACCTTCCTTACCATCTGAGGCTGCAATGGTTGGGCCTCTTCACTCTTGAACGACGGCGTCTAAGAGGTGACTTGATTGAAGTTTATAAAATCATGCATGGTGTGGACAAAGTAGAAGAATAGAATAGAAGAATAGAAATTTTAATTTATATACCGCAATTCTCAGCCCAAGGACCGACTCAATGCGGTTTACAAGTTAGAAATACAACATAATAATACAACATAATAATCCCACAAAAAATACAATATATCACAATGCATTACAATACATTCAATACAATTCATTAAACAGTTACACCAAATGCAAAGTGCAAAAGCAAATACAGATATAAATTATACAAAATACCATTAAGTACAGTACTGAATCCCAAGAACGATTGCCCAAACCCTCAGTTCCCTCCCGTCCATGAGAGAACCCCTGGTTTCGAAACATTCTCACCGAGGCCCTAAAGCCCCCACTACTGGGAAAACAGTTCCAGCTGGGCTCCCACCTTCCCTGACCGGGCGGGCCAGGGAAGGGAGCCGAAGATGTAGCGCGGCTCTCGGGCTCGGTGGTGGCGGCTATTCATAGCCCCGCGTCCGGCAATCAGTCCCAGCTGGGCTCCCACCTTCCCTGACCGGGCGGGCCAGGGAAGGGAGCTGAAGATGTAGCGCGGCTCTCGGGCTCGGTGGCGGCGGCTATTCATAGCCCCGCGTCCGGCAATCAGTTCCAGCTGGGCTCCCACCTTCCCTGACCGGGCGGGCCAGGGAAGGGAGCCGAAGATGTAGCGCGGCTCTCGGGCTCGGTGGCCGCGGCTATTCATAGCCCCGCATCCGGCAATCAGTCCAAGCTGGGCTCCCACCTTCCCTGACCGGGCGGGCCAGGGAAGGGAGCCGAAGATGTAGCGCGGCTCTCGGGCTCGGTGGTGGCGGCTATTCATAGCCCCGCATCCGGCAATCAGTCCCAGCTGGGCTCCCACCTTCCCTGACCGGGCGGGCCAGGGAAGGGAGCCGAAGATGAAGTAAGGTAAAGGTAAAGGTTTCCCTTGCTCGAAAGCCAGTCGTAGGGTGCAGTGCTCATCTCTGTTTCTAAGCTGAAGAGCCAGCGCTGTCTGCTTCTGCAGACGTTTCCGTGGTCATGTGGCAGGCATGACTAGATACCGGAGCGCACGGAACGCTGTTACCTTCCCACCGAAGTGGTCCCTATTTATCTACTTGCAATGTCTTGCTTTCGAACTGCTAGGTTGGCAGGAGCTGGGATGAAGACGGGAGCTCATTTCCGTCCTGCAGTACTCGGGAATTGAACTGCTGACCTTCCGCTTCCTAGTCAGCGTCTTAGCGACTTGAGCCACTGCAGTACCCTGTGGACAAAGTAGATAAGGAAAAACTGTTTTCTCTATTGCACAACACTAGAACTAGGGGGCACTCCATTAAACTTTTGCATACTAGTTCTCAAACAAATAAAAGAAAGTACTTTTTCACCCAGAGGATTACTGGTCTATGGAACTCCCTGCCAGAAGAAGTGGTGACAACTGTCAGTCTTGACAGCTTTAAGAAAGGACTAGACAAGTGCATGGAGGACAAGGGTATCAATGCCTATAATTATGGATACTTAAGGACAACCTCCGGGTTGGAGAGATAGGCAGGATATCTCTCAATGCCATTTCCAGGGAATCCTAAGCAGGTGAAGGCATCTGCTTGGGAATACCCTGAAGGAAATGGTGAGCCACTGTGTGAGACAGAATGCTGGACTGGATGGGCTGTGGCCTGTTCCAGCAAGGCTGTTCTTATGTAGCTACATACAGATTACAGCATTTCTTAGAACTGGGGCCAGATTTCCAGAAAGACAAACAAATTGATTTAAAAATCAAGCCAGAATCTCTAGGAACAAACATTATTAACTGAAGCTATTGCACACTAGATGTATCATGAGAAGGCAAGACTCACCAATGAGACAATACTGAGAAGTTGAAGACAGGAAGAGGACAAGACCTATCTTGAGATGGACTGACTCAACAAAGGAATCTACAATCCTTTAGTTTGCAAGACCCGAGTATGGTCATTAATGATAAAACTTGGTGGAGGTCACTAATCTAATTCTCAGAATTATCATAGGTCAGTGATAGCAAACCTTGGCACTCCAGGTGTTCTTGGACTTCAATTAACAGAAGCCGAAATCAGCACTTCTACTGAGCAGGACTTCAGGGAATTGAAGTTTAAGACCAGCTGGGGTGCCAAGGTTCACCATCACTGTCATAGATTGTCACAACCTGATGCCACAAAGGGAAAAAAGAAATAAGGAATCATGTTTAGTTATTATATGGACTCAAGTTAAGGGTTACAAAAACATGTACTTGCCAGTTTACAAGTGATGTTGCAGTCTGTTGCTAAATATGGGACAAAGCTAAAGACCCAGAATGATGTAAATACAGTGGTTCCTTAAGATACAAAATTAAGTCTTACCTCGAGGTTTTGTGTATCTCAAAAAAATCTGTATCTTGAAACACAATGAAAACACACTGTGCTACCAGAAGTGGCCACTAGAGGGCACTGTATACTTTTTTGTATCTCAAAAAAACCCATTAAAATTCATATATCAAAGCAATTTCCCCCGAGATTTCTTTTCCTATCACGAGTTTTTCGTAAGTCGAGGCATTCATATGTAGAGGTTTTACTGTATTTTAACTACCAAAATAAACCTAACAGAAAAATTATAGCATTGTAGATGGGATGAAAGGGGAAAAATCAGTTATCCTTGAATCTACTTCATTTACCAGAACACAGATACAGAAGGAAATGATATTCAAAATTTTCTAACTGCATCCTTCCCACACATTATTTTCTTTCAATATTCTTCCTTACAGCAACTTTGGTTGTCTTCCTAACTTCAGCTCAGACTGTGTTCCTGCTGCCTATGTTCCTGCTGACATTGTAGATAAATCTGGCTGAGCAGGCACAATGCAGAGAAGTAAATGTCTGTTTCTTATTCAAAAGGACAACAGATATTTCACTTCTCAAAAGACATACATAGAAAGAAAACCTGAGTTCATGCTGAACTTCAGCCTTCTATTTTGATAATCCATGTACCATTGAAAATGACTGATTTAACAAAAGGTAGAGCTGACATTTGAAGACGAACTTGATAAATGTGTATAGGTACTATTCTGAAGAGAGGAAGAGAGATTAATAGTACAGTCCAATACATATCTACTCAGAAGTCTCTTTTGAACTTATTTTTACTCGCCTAACATTATTCCTCCAGTGAACGCAGTGAAACTTACTTCTCACCTGACAAGGATGGTACTTTCTAAAAATTCTGCTTAAATTTAGCCTTCCTGTTATGGGACAGAAATGTTACATCTGTCACAATAGCCATAGGAATCCAAATTTGCAGTACCAGTTTATAAATTACTAAATTGGTTCAAAGTATTGAAGAAATAGAGTGGAAATAACTCCCAGATGGGCAGTATACAAACGTAACAAACAAACAACTATTACAACCTTAAAAAAAATTCCTTCCATTATATAATTAAATCTGCAAAGAGGAACAAATGTATTCTAGAAAAATGGCTTCATTTCTTTCTGCTTACTTTATTACAGTGGCGTCGGAAGTGGGGGGCAGGGAGGGCTGAAGGCCCCCCCCCCCCCCCAAATCTGCCCCAGGCCCTTTCGGAAGGCGACAATCGAGGACCTTCTGCGCAGGTCCCTC